>QRDG01000531.1:1514814-1727705 GCA_012064385.1 Puccinellia tenuiflora | reverse complement strand
CTTCGTCGCCAACTTCAAGGGCACGTACGAGCGCGGCCTCACGTACAACGATCTCCGCGCCGTGCGCCAGAAGCCTGGCGAGACCCTCCGCAAGTACATCCAGCGCTTCAGCCAAGTGCGCAACAAAATCCCCAAAGCCACCGACGCGCAGGTCATTTCGGCCTTCCAGGCTGGGGTCACGGATGTGCGGGATGCTCGAGAAGCTTGGCATCCACGACAACATCACCACCGTCGTCAAGCTCTTCGACTTGGCGGACAAGTGCGCCAAGGCTGAGGAGGGCCGCTTGTTCGTCAAGAACGAGCCAGGGGACCCCGCCGAGGGGTCCAAGAAGAAGAAGAAATCCACCGAGAAGCGCAAGACCACTGCGGTCCTCGCGGCTGAGCCTGACGCCAAGCAGCCTCGCGCTGCCACTCTAGCCACGGGACCCGAGAAGAAAGATGATCGTCCCTTCTGCATCTACCACAACAGGCATTCTCACGCCACCGAGGACTGCTACGACCTCAAGAGGCTTCGTGAGGCGCGTGAGGCTCGCGAGGCAAACGATCGGCAGCAAGGCCACGGAGGCCGCGGCGGCGGCCGCGGCGGCCGCAGGGGGCGACGCTGGAACAACAACTACGACGACAACTACCAGCAGAACCCTCAGGCCAACGCCGTCCAGCCCACGAACGACAACCTCCCTGCCGAGACCCCTGAGGGCTACCAGGTGCCTCGTGGGGCCGCTTGCATCCTCGGCGGGGCTCAGGCCCTCAGCTCCAACCGCCACTTCAAGCAACTCGCTCGTGAAGTCGCGGCAGCCTTTCCCGGGGTTGAGGCCTCCAGGCCCCTCAAGTGGTCCCAGTACCCCATCACCTTTGACTCCGGCGACCACCCCAAGTCCACCTCAACTGTTGGCACCATCCCGCTGGTCTGCACCCCCACCATCAACAACATTACAGTCTCCAAGACGCTCATCGATGGGGGCGCAGGCCAGAACGTCATCTCTGTCGAGACTTTTGAAAAGTTGCAGGTGCCCTACGAGCGGCTCATGCCCACCAGGCCCTTCTCGGGAGTGACAGAGGGTCTCACCACCCCTTTGGGACAGGTGAGGCTCGCCGTCACTTTCGGCACCCAGGCCAACTACCGCACCGAGCTGATCGATTTCGACGTTGCGCACATCGGCCTGCCCTACAAGGCCATCCTCGGCTACCCCGCCCTCGCCAAGTTCATGGCGGTGACCCACCACGCCTATAACCTCGTCAAGCTCCCTGGCTCGGGTGGCACCATCATCATCCGCGGCGTGGTCTCGGACGCCCTGTACGCTGCGCAAGCGGCCTACAAGGCTGCCGCGGTGGCGTCACCCGCTGACGAGGATGAGGAGCCCCTCCCGAGGCCCCCCGCGAAGAAGAAGTAGTTGTTCTCTCAGGAGAAGGCCGCGACGAAGCAAGTGCCTCTTGAGGCAAACGGCTCGGGGGCTAGCGTCACCATCGGCGCCAACCTGCCTCCCAAATAGGAAAGCGCGCTTGTCGCCTTCCTCAGGGCAAACGCTGACATGTTCGCATGGACACTGTCAGATATGTCCGGAGTACCGAGGGAGGTGATCGAGCACCACTTAGCCGTGTGTCCAAACGCACGCCCCGTGAAGCAAAAGGCACGGTGCCAGGCGCCAGAGAAGCAAGATTTCATTGTCAAGGAAGTAGAGAAACTGAAGAAGGCCAGCATCATCAAGGAAGTGGTCCATCCCACTTGTCTCGCCAACGGTGTGGTCGTACCCAAGCACACCAGAGGAAGCCGCCTCTGCATCGACTTCACCGACCTCAACAAGGCCTGCCCCAAGGACCCCTATCCACTCCCGAGGATCGACCAGATCGTGGATTCCACCACCGGCTGCGTGCTCCTCTGTTTTCTGGATGCCTTCTCTGGCTACCACCAGATCAAGATGGCGAAGGAGGACGAGGAGAAGACAGCATTTCTCACCCCTTGTGGTATGTTTTGCTACGTCTGCATGCCCTTCGGCCTGAAGAACGCCGGCGCCACTTTCCAGCGCCTCATGAGGATCGCCTTGGGGGCTCAAATGGGGAGGAATGCAGAGGCCTACGTCGACGACATCGTGGTCAAGACTCGCGAGGAAGACACGCTCATCTAGGACCTCGAGGAGAGCTTTGCCAACCTGCGCAAAGTAAACATCAAGCTGAACCCCGCCAAGTGCGTCTTCGGGGTCGCTTCAGGCAAGCTCCTCGGGCATCGAAGCAAACCCTGACAAGATCAAGGCCATAGAAGAGATGCAGCCTCCTCGTCGCCTCAAGGACATGCAGCGCTTAGCGGGATGTATGGCCAGCCATGGCCGTTTCATCTCCAAGTTCGGCGAGAGGGCGCTGCCGTTTTTCAAGATCATGAAGAGGTCCGGTCCTTTGAAGTGGACCCCTGAAGCGGCAAAGGCCTTCGAGGACCTGAAGAAATACCTGGCGAGCCCACCCATCATGGTTGCCCCACGCCCTCGTGAGCCTCTGAAGCTGTATCTTGCAGCCACTCCTCAGATGGCAAGCGCCGTCTTGGTGGCTAAAAGGGAAGAGCCAGTCCTCGTCAAGCAGAGCCCTGCCTCGCCAAGCCCAGAGCCCCCCGACAAGGAACCACCCTCATCAAGCCTCCAGCCTCCTGCCGAGCCTCCACAAGTGAGACCTCCAGAAAACCTCGCCGAGGACCCCACCAAGCCTCGAGAGGAGCCGACCGCTGCCACGCCAACAACTGCCCTCGTCGAGCATCCCGTCTACTTCGTCAGCACAGTGCTGCGGGACGCTCGCGAGCGCTACCCCATGCAGACAAAGCTCCTCTTCTCGCTCCTCAGCGCCTCCAGGAACTTGCGCCACTACTTCCAGGGCCACCCCATCAAAGTGGTCACCTCATACCCTCTGGAGCAAGTCCTGCGCAACCCAAATGCGACAGACCGTGTCGCAGGCTGAGGCATCGAGCTACAACCTTTCGAGCTGGAGTTTGACACCACCAGGGTCATCAAGGGCAGGGCGCTGGCTGATTTCATGGCCGAATGGACCGACACGCGTGAAGAAGAGCCTCAAGAGGAGGAAGCTGCAGCCTCAGGAGGGACAGAACCAGGCCACTGGACCATGCATTTCGACGGCGCCTTCGCGGCCCGGAGTGCAGGGGCTGGTGCTGTCCTCACCTCACTGACAGGCGACAAGCTCTACTACGCCGTCCAACTGTGCTTCAAGGACAACGACAAGGTTTCCAACAACATTGCTGAATACGAAGGCCTCCTCGCCGGGCTCAGAGCTGCCATTGCCCTCGGCATCAAGCGCATCCTCATCAAGGGTGACTCTCAGCTCCTCGTCAACTTCTCCAACAAAAGCTACACGCCTAAGGACACCTACATGGTGGCCTACCTTGAAGAGGTATGCAAACTCGAGAAGCACTTCAGGGGTATGGAGCTCAAGCACATCCCACGAGGAGAAAACCAAGAGGCAGATGAACTCGCCAGGCGAGCAGCAAGAAGGGAAGAGCAGAAGCCTGGAGTGCTCGAGGAAAGACTCGCCAAGTCCTCCGTCAAGCAACCAGCTGTCAACATGAGCACCAATGAGGAGCTCCCACCAGCCCCATCAAGTGGAGCACCAAACTGCGGGCTCCCCTCAGGCGATCATTTGCTGCTGACTCTGGTACGCCAAGACACCGGTTGGATCGACGAGATCAAGAACTACCTGCAAGATCGAGTCCTCCCCGAAGAAGATGCAGAGGCTGAAAGGGTTGCTCGCGCAGGCCAAGTCCTACTGCCTCCACGACGGAGACCTGTACTGTAAGCGCCCCAATGGGGTTGCCTTGCGGTGCGTCCCTGCCGAGGAAGGCCGCCAGCTCATCAACGACATCCACAGCGGAGAGTGCGGCCACCATTCGTCCTCGCGCACCCTTGCAGGCAAGGTCTTCCGGAGTGGCTTCTACTGGCCTTCAGTGCTTCAAGATGCAGCCGCAATCGTCCAATCCTGCGACGCCTGCCAATTCCACGCCAAGCAGATCCACCAGCCCGCGCAAGGACTCCAAACCATCCCGCTCTCCTGGCCGTTCGCGGTCTGGGGGCTGGACCTCCTGGGACCGTTCCCGCGAGCACTCGGGGGCTACCGCTACCTCTACGTCGCCATCGACAAATTCACCAAGTGGCCTGAGGTGGAACCCGTGCGCACCATACCGGCGAAATTAGCGGTGAAATTCATCAGGAGCCTGGTCTGCCGCTTCGGCGTGCCCAACCGCATCATTACCGACAACGGCTCACAATTCATCAGCGGCGCCTTCAAGTCCTACTGCGGCAGCCTCATCACCCAAATCTGCTATGCCTCGGTGGCTCACCCACGAAGCAACGGGCAGGCCGAGCGAGCCAACGCCGAGGTGCTCAAAGGCCTCAAGACGAGAAGCTTCAACCGCCTCAAGGACAACGGCAAGAACTGGATCGATGAGCTCCCCTCGGTGCTCTGGTCCATCCGCACCACGCCAACAAAGCCAACTGGTGAGACGCCGTTCTCCCTCATCTATGGCGCTGAAGCCGTTCTCCCCAGCGAGATCACCCACGGCTCTCCTCGAGTCTTGGCCTTCAAGGAGGCTGAGCTGGACGAACTCCGCAACAACGACCTCCTGCTGCTCGAAGGGCTCCGCCGCAATGCGGCCCTAAGAGCGGCAAGGTACCAGCAAGACCTCTGTCGCTACCACAGCCGCCACATCCGCCCACGCACTCTCGAAGCAGGAGACCTCGTCCTGAGGAGAATCCTCTCCAGGGCAGGCCTCCACAAGCTCTCGCCAATGTGGGAAGGACCCTACAGGGTCGTCCACATCGCCAGGCCTGGCTCCGCGCGGCTAGAGAAGGAGGACGGCATCCCTGTCGCCAACCCCTGGAACATCCAGCACCTGCGCAAGTTCCACCCCTGATCGTCCTCGACGAGAATTTTTTTGCATCAAGGGAGAGCCTCGCGCCATCATCCTCCACGAGGAAAAATTTCGGGCTCCCCTCTCTACTATACGTTGCCGCGGGCCGTTCGAGAAGACTCCCAAGCCACCGCGCCTCGGCAAGGTGACTTCTTCAAGCACCATGCCTTGGCGAGGTGGATCCCCATGCCCAGCCATGGTGGACCGCAGGCTCTACAAGCCACCCCCGCATAGGGGCCCCCTCTCTGAGCTCTCTCTACATGCGTCGCCTCGGGCCGCGAGAGTCTCAGCCACTCCATGTGGAACCCCATGCCTGACATGGCGGATTTTGTATTTCTGGCCACGCCAGTGTAACGAACCTCTGTTTCAGGTCACTTTGAACCTTTGCGCTTCGCGCCAGCATATGTTTTTGCTTTGGTAAGCATTTATGTTATTGCTTATTCATCCTTGCTTGTATGATCCCTCCTGTGTACCTCGTGAGCGGGGGCTGGACATGGTGCCTGTGCCTCGGGAGCATCCCAGCAGCACCTCAAACCCAAGGGATCCGAGCTCTCAACTCACGGGTCAGCTTTCATGCATGTCAACTCTCAAGGAGCTATGAACTCATGAGCCGACTCCCGTGCACGTCAACTCACCAAGGACCTTGGTGCCTGTTCTCCTCGCGAGACACACATGAAGGAACCTACGAGCACGCATGAAGTTGTCTAGCTATGCATTGCTTGTGGGTACACCTATCTGTCAAAACGCAGGAAAACAGGTCCAAAGCAAGCGCCACGGAACCGACGCCCTCTCCAAGGCGAAAACACCTCGTTAGGGAACCAACACCCTCTCCAAGGCGAAAACACCTCATCAGGGAACCAACGCCCTCTCCAAGGCAAAACGCCTCGTGAAGCTAAGTCCAAACACTTGGTTGAAATTCCTTTCGCTGGTTTTTGTCCCTCGAGCCTCTTTTCTCTCTCCTGCGCCTCATGGGCTGCTTGCGCATTAAAGGGGAGCCCCAAGCATCGCGACTTGGGAGCTCTTACCTCTTGAGGCCTCACGCACCCCCCGGCCTTGTGGAGCCCTGACACTCACATACCGAAGCGGCGGTGGTGTAGCGCTAAGAGAGGGTCCTAAGACGTAGAGCGAAAAAGACATGAAAGGGAAGACAAAAACCTCTCGAGGGATATTCACCAAGCACGTTCAAACAAAGCTTAAAACAAGTCTTTACAAAGCTATTACAAATAAAATGCTAAGATAATCCGTGCCCCTGCACGTCCAGATACAGGAGGGAGCTCAGGCCGTCGCGCCTCCTGAGGTGCCCGCTCTGTCCACGGCAGCCTCCGCCTCCTCCTCCAGGGCATCCTCCTCATCGTCGCCTTCGTCCTCATCGACCATGACTTGGTCAAATTTCTTGGCGTACGCCTCGGCGGCCTTCCGCGCCTTGTCGCTGATGTCGATCGGCGCCATCACGGCCTCGAGGTCAAGCGAGGGCTGGAGCCTCACGAGGTTGCTGAAGATGCGGCAGGTAGTGATGACGAGGAGATCGAGGCTCTCCTCCACGACGCGCTCGTCGAAGCCCTTCGCGGTCTCTTCAAGCTTTCCAAGGAATTGCTCGAAGAAGAACGAGTACGCGGCCTCGTCGTCGCTCCCTTCGGAAAAGGGGGGAACCTCGGTTCTCAGGCGGTCCCCAACGGCGCGCGCACGGACCACCAGGTCGTGGAGCATGCGCTGGCGCTGGCGCGTCATGGTCTGGCTAATCTGCGCCCTGGTCCGAGCCTCCTCCACAAGGTTCACCACCGGCCCCACCTGCTGGTCGAGCTCGTGGAGGTCCTTCTCCAGGGCGGTGGCCTTCCCCTCCGTGCGGGCCTGCGCGTCCTTGGCGCTCTTGAGGCAGGAGGCCATCCGTGCCTCCTCCTTCTCGAGCTCCTTGATGCGGGCTTGGAGCTCATCGCGTTTCGTCTTGAAGCGCTCCTCCTGCTTCTTGGCCTTCTCGTCATAGTCCTTGGCGAGGTCCTGGCGGATGAGCTTGACCATGTCGTCGGCCTCCTCCTTCAGTTTTTTCTCCTTCTTCACGAGGCTGGCGTTGGCCTTCGCGTGGCGCTCGGCGTAGGTGGCTTCGTCCCTGGCCACCCGGCCCTCGCGAGCCTTCAGCTGCTCCTCGCGGGTGGCCTGGTCCGCCTCAAGCTGCTGGACCTGCTCTTCGCGTCGGCGCAGCTCTTCCTCGTAGGGGGAGAGCACTCCCTCGCGTTGCGTGAGCTCTGCCTCGCGCTGCGTTTGCTGCTTCTCGCGGGCGTCCAGCCTCTCGCGGAGCTCCTTTAGGCTGCCCTCCACGGTTTTGGAGTGTGTGATGAAGTTCGGCTCCAGGGCCGCCACCTCCTGTCACTTGGAGGCGGTTTCTACCTCGAGCGCCGCCCGTGCGGCGTCCAGCTGCTCCATGGTCTCCGCCGCTTCCCGCTTCACGCTGTCACGGGTCTCTGCGGCGAAGCGCATGGCTTCTTGGCGTGCCGCCAGGGCCGCCGCATCCTGCCAGCGGCAGCTCTCCACGCTATCGCGGAGGAGGGCCCAGCCCTCGCCAAGTCTCGCCCGCTTCTCCGCCCTGGCGTTGTCCTCCTCAGCGAACTGCGCCTCCAGCTCATCAAGCGCCCACCGCGCTTGGCTGAGGACGGCGCTACGGCGCACCGCGCGGCGTCGCGGCTCCCGCAGTGCCAAAGTCCCCGCATCGCTGCGGGGTGCAGAGATCTCGCTTCTTGGCGGGGCGCTCGAGGCACCCTGCCTTGGGCTCACGGCCGCCTCCGGTGCGGCCCGGGGGCTCGCGAGGGCGCTTTCCTCGCCTCCCGCGTCAGGGGCCCTCTGGGGGCTCACGTGGGCACCAGCATCGTCACCCGCGTCCGGAGCCCGCTGGGGGCTGGGCGTCCTCTCGCCCCCAGCTCCAGTATCTGTGGGCTCCGGAGGCGCCTCCTCCTCATGCCCTTCGGGGGCGCCTCCCGCCCCCTCCGGGGTGGCCGCGCCCGCCGCGGCCGCGGGCACGTCTGCCCTCTGTGTGGGAGCCTCCTCCTTCGGAGGTGGCTCCGCGACGATCTCCTCGATCGCCTCCTCCTCCGCGTCCGGCCTCGCCGAGGCTCGGGCTGTGTCGGCCGCCGTCTCCTCCTCCGTCGCCCTCTGCAGTACGGGAGGAAGAGTGGTCCGGACGGGCGGCAACACCACCTCAACGACGTCGTCGTCCTCCTCCTCGCGGCGCTCGCCCGCGGGAGGAGCGACCGCGTGCTGCGGCTCGTCAGCCACTGGCGGCGCTGCAGGGGCGTCAGCGGCCTCCCCAAGCTTGCGGAGCCGCCGCTTCTTCGGCGCCGCCGGGTTCCTGAAGACAAACAAGCAGAAGATCCGTCAAGAGGATTCTCAGAAGCAAAATGCTAAAAGAAAAATAAGAATTGAGGCTTACTCGTCGGCTATCCTCCACACCCTTTTCTTCGCCTTCGGAGGCTGGGGGCTGCTCGCCCTGGCCTCCCCTTGAGGCCCTCCTGCATCCTCTTGGGGGGCGCCCCTCCCTGCCGAGGCGTTCCTGTCATGGAGGGCCTTGGTGTGGGGCTCGCGGCATCCTCCCCTGTTGCCGCTCTCCTCCTCCTCCCCCTCTACGATGCGTCGGGAGCGGGCCACGCGGAAGGCGTCGTCGTCGCCGCTGGAGGAGATCACCTGGAGGTCCTCGCCAGCCGGTGCGCTCCTAGAGGAGCCCGCGTCGCCTCCCGAGGGGTCGGCGCCTCTCGAGGCCTCGTCCTCGCCAAAGGGGTCGGCGTCTCTCGAGGCCTCGCCCTCGCCAGAATCTTCAGCCTCGTCCGGCTCCGGCGATTCGCCCACCTGCTCCAGCTCCGCAGCCCACGGGTTGTTGCGGGGCCCGCGGAGTCCTGCAGGCCTGATGCCCCATTCGTCGAATCTGGGCAGGAGTTGGCGGGCTTCGCGCACGCTCTCCTCCACATAGGCGAACAGCGGCAGGGCATCTTCGTTAGTTGGGGACGGAATGGACGCCGTGGCGAAGAGGACTCTGATGACCTGCTTCAGCGCATCCGAAGTGAAGCTATCCGCGCACAGGCGCATCCTGTCTCCCTGGCCTGAGTACGACCACATCGGCTCCGAGTGCCACTGGAGGGGAGCAATGCGGCGTTTGATGAAATCCCTCGCCACCATCTAGCCGGTGAGCCCGGCCTCGCGGAGCACCCGAATGTACTCGTACACCGCCTCCATCTTGGGGCCCTCGAAGTCGCCGCTCGCCCAACGCGCCCACTTCTTCGGGGGTTCCACGGGTACCTCTAGGAAGCGATTCGACGACCTGGTGTCGACAAAAAACCACTTCTGGCGGAAATCCTCCACTTTCTTCGTCACCTTGGTGATTGCGTTCTCTCCAAGCCAAGCGATGGGGATGTAATTTTTGCTCCTGGCGGCGGCGATGCGGAAGGAGACGCACCCGGTCCGCTCGTTCTGTGCGGTGGACCGGAGGGCGTAGAAGCTGCGGAAGAGATCCACCGAGGGATGGATGCCGACATACACCTCGCAGAGATAGGCGAAGATGGCGAGGATGAGTATGGAGTTTGGGTGGACATGAAGGAGTTGGATCCTGTATGCCTCAAGGATCCCCGTGAGGAAGCTGGAGAAGGGAGGAACGAGGCCGGCGTAGAGGGTGTGAAGGAAGATGGGGTAGTACCCCGCGCCGACCTTGCTGCTGCCGGCCGCCTCCATGTTTGTGGCGCCGAGCTCGTGGGTGTTGGCGGCCACCAGGTGGCGCACTTTCTCGACTGCCGCCGCACGGACGCGAGTTTAGGGCGGCGCGGGGTGCAGCACCCCGCGCCACCGCCGCCGACGTGCCGGTCTGCATCGTGGCCTTGCCCTTCTGGTCGACGGTTGCCTTCTTGGGCGCCATGGTCGCAGAAGAAGGAGGTTTGGAGATGGAGCGCTATGGAGAGATGGAGGCGTTGGGAGGAGTGTGCAGATGAGTAATGGATGAAGTGAAGGGCGCCGACCGCACGCCCAGGCTTTATTGACCAGCCCCCGAATCGTGGCGGGCCCCGCCACGTCGCCCGTTGAAGACGAGGAGATCGTGGCCTCAGGCGCAACCGCTGCGCCCCACGTGTCACGGCCCAGGCAGGCACCGTTGGGCCCTCGACGCTTCTCCTCCATCCATGGGCTTCGGCATGCCCATCGCGGGCCCGGGGGCTACTGTCGGCACAGTGGAAACCAGGGTACCACGGGCCGGCCTGCCAGGGCCCACAACGTTCTTCAGAAGATTTCGCTAAGGACCAGGCTCTCCAAGCCTGGCGAGCCTCGTGAGGGTTTTTCCCTCGCGAGGGACCTCACCTCCTCGCGAGGGCCTTTTCCCTCGCGAGGGATCCCTCCTCGAGGGGACATCCCCAAGGATCAAGCGGAAGGGCTCGCCGACGGTTTCCTCCCTCGGCGAGGGTTCCTTCCTTGCGAAGCTAGCTCTGCTTCCGCGGCAGAGTGCACATGGGCTCTGCACCCTCTGCAGAGTGACGACCGCGCCAGCGCGCGGTGACGGCAGCGCCACAGTTGCCGTTCTTATGTATAAAGGAGTCAACAAAGCTGCACCAAGCAAAGGAGCCCCAAGGATTGCCACTTTGGTGATAAGGGAACCGTCTGCAGCTACCCTCCAAGGGCGACGTCACCGTGGGACCCATCCCACCTCAGCGGCGCTAGCCCACCGTCCTGGTTGGATGGTGGCTTTTCCAGCTTTGGTGACACCGCCCCTGCCATGGACCGCGTCCATGGACTCCACCTTTATTGTGCACCGCACCTCCTCCTTCGTCGCCATGTGGTAGCCCTTCCCGCCAAGATATTTGGGGGGAAGAGGCCCGAGACACCTATAAAAGGAGGGGGAGCACTCTCGGGCAAAGGGGTTCTGGTTCTTCTTCGGTTCAATCTTGGTTCAACCCTAGATCTGAGTTCCGCAGTAGCCATTGTGCCACCTTGAGCTCGCCAAGCTCGCTCTGTACAAAAACCTCTCCAAGCAAGTGCAGTACAATCTAGGCAGGACGTAGGGGTTTTACCTCTCCAGAGGGCCCTGAACCTGGGTAATACTGTGTGTTCCTCTCTCAGTGCCTCCCCGCAATGATCCAGGCGAGCACCGTCGCCGTGGCACGTTGTGGGTTGTTTGATTCTGTGTTCAGCCCCTTACTCGATCCTTCGTGAGACACACCCAGTTCCTGGGACAGTTCTCGGACACACACCTTCGGTCAACGAGTTAGATTCGTGTCGAAACTCTCAAGACCCCATCTTCTCTTTGAAAAGCAAGATTCCTCTCGCAACCAATGACATGCGATGGTTCGTGATATCCTGGATGTTTTTCCAGAAGTACTGCCGGGTTGTCCCCTGACCGTGTTGTCGAGTAATATTGGAAACTTGTCAGAACCATCTTATTGTCATCACGTAGTACGTGTTCTGGATGTTGGAAGTGCTCTTCCCTGGTCCATGTGCAATGGTTGACATATGTCGCCAGGGGTCCGAGTGAAGTTCACTTTGTCTCCTCGTGTTTAATCACAAGTTGGTCATGCATGTGCGGATTGTTGTTGAGATGGTACGTTGTTACCTCCGGTTCTCTAAAATACGTCATGTGTGCCACTGACCGATTCGTTCCTGAATAAGAAGAAGTTGTCGAACTTCAACATCTTACTGGTGTTTTCCAATCAGGACTTAGTTGTGCTTCAGTGCTTGGAGTTCATGCTGGTTCAGTATCCTCTTCGTAGTCGTGACCCCATGGAACTCGCAATCTAGCTCTTGCTCTGGAGCTCGACACTATAGCCATATCTTGACAATCTAGTTGCCTTACTTTTCGGTTAACTTCCGGAAACTCCCCTTCCGACCTGCTAAGTCTGAAATAACCGCACACCTAACCAACTCGGAACCTCAAGCAGAAATGATGGTTGGGGTTCTGCAAGAGCATGACCTAGGCTTATTTGTAACCCGACAAGTTCGGTGTTGTGGTTCAAGCACCTCACCGGAAGGTCTATTGACGAAATCTCTTCAATCCTTAAAAATCACCCACTATCCATGAGTATCATGGGTAATTTATCCTAAGAGTTCCCTATGGTCTTTTCTCTATCTTCAAGTACGACCTTCGCTTGATGATCGATTGAAGGCTATTCCGAAGCTGGTGTGTGATATCTAGAACCTCAAGGAGAACATTACAACGGAGTTACTAAATGTCCCTCGGTCAATCCTCCTACTCCATCTATCTCGTGGCAATAGCTCGTTTATGAGGTTTTACTCTCTATCTAAATGTGGATCAGCGCTATATCTTTCCCTCCTATGTGAATCCGAAGTTTTTTAATCAATCACAAGTATAGTTGGTGAATTCATCAGTCATGATAGGGCCCGAGTGTTTAACCTTATGGAAAGGTCTTGTATGTCAAAGGCGTGGAGTCCAGAAGATGTCTTTTCTCCTCACGGTGCTTCAAATCTCTACGGACTACACCTCGGGGTGGTTTGAAGTGAGGTCATGGTCTTGGACAAGGATCCTGATGAATTCGGGTGAACAAAGTGATCGGTTGTCCTATCCTCTGCTCGGCCTTTGATTGGTCAAGTTGTTCCTAGTTTTCTTCAATGGCTTATGGTCTTGGGCAAAACTTGTCTATCACCTTGAGTTATCTTCTGCTATTCCCGCCCCATCAGCATGTCATGGTAGATCATCGTGTGATCAAGAAGGTCGTGGAAGATACATGTAGTCATGTGTTCCTCCTCTCTCCTTCTACTCTAGAATCTCGGGATGAGATTCCTGTAAGGGGGGTAGATTTGTAACAGCCCCAGTTTGGTACTAAAAAATACGAATAATTTTTCCACTTTTCATCTCATGTTTGCATCATGGCATGCATTTGAAATTTGCTAATTCTACAAGCAACACTTGGAAACATTTAAAAAGGGGAAGCAAAACCTACCCAAACCTCCAAACCAAATGCATTTGCTCAACTTGGCAAACAAATTAAATTGAACTTCCAAATTGTCCAGGAAGTTCCAAGTTTACATATTACAAACATTTGGCAGAAGCAAATTCTTAACAAGCAAGGAAATAAAATCAATTCCTATTTTGAAACCATGTTAAACAGTTCAAAACTTCAAAATAAAAATATGGGGAGCTTCATTATTATATTAGGAGCCTCCATGAATATTTTCACAATTTTATGAATTGTTTAAGTGCCCAAACAAATTGCTAAGGTAAAATAAGGATCACTTTTGGAAATTATTAAAATTTGCCATATTCAAACCCTATGAATAATTGTTGTTCAAAACATTTTATTTGGCAGCACCAAATTCGGTGGAGCTTCTAAATGTTATGGGGAGCCTACATGAATAATTTCAAATTTTTCAGAAATGTTTAAAAGCCTCAATTTAATTTCCTAAAAGCCTACTGGGCCAAATTGTAATAAACTAAAATTTCAGGCAGGGGGCTCCCTGCAAATTCTGCTTCTTCCTCCTGCAGCGACTTCACGCTGTAGCGACCCCGAGCTCGCTCCCGCTCGACCCCGCCAGACCAGCTCGGCCTCCGCCGCACTGTGCCCTGGGGGAAAAGAACGCCGCGTTGCCCTGCTCTCTCTCTCCCCCTCACTCGTTCCCCTCGCTCACAAACCCTAACCCTAATCAAGCCCGAGGCCGTCCGCGCGCGCCGTCGCATCGCCGTCGATTGGAGCTTCCCCGGAGCGAGCCGACGCCACCATCCACTCTGCCTCGTCTCCGTCTTCTACTCCAAGCAAGGGATCGTTAAGGGGTTGCCCGAATCCACGCCGCCGTCCCGGTCTTCTCCGCCTCCGGCCGTCGCCGTTCGAGCAAGCCCGCCGCCATCGCCGACCTCCCCATGCCTCGCCATCGAACTCTTCGTGCTCCTGGTGAGCTAGCCGTCCTCTGGGACATCCCTGTTATCCTCCTACCCCCCTCGATCTACGCCGTCGCCTTAGCTCGCTGTCGGCTGCCGCCTGTCGCCGACGTATGCGTCGCTCCGGCGACTAATAGGTCGCGGCGCCGCCCGTTTCTGGCTCCCCGTAGCTAGGCGCATCGAACGCACCCGTAGGATGCTCCCACATGAACTAGGCCGCCGTCTCCATCCGTGCCACCGCCGGCGGTCGCCGTCGCGCGGGTGCCGGTCGTGGAATCCCTCCCGGGTCAAACCTGCGCCCGGCCTGGCCGGCCAGGAGGCCGGCAGGATCAGTTACGTGCCCGGCCTGGGTGCCGATCTGAGCCGGCCAGGAGGCCGGCCGCCTCAGACATATGCCCGGCCTGGGATCCGGCCTGGGCCGATCTGGAGGCCGGCCCGATAAAAAAATAAAAATAAAATAACATAAAATAAAAATAATAACTAAACAAATGTTGTTTCAAATTTAGCAAATAATATACCAAAATGTTCAGAAAAAAACACTCTACCTGTTAGTATCATTTGTAATGGTCTTTTGAAACTATATTCTTGATGTTTATTAAGAATTATTACAATCGCAAAAATAATAACAATCTTGGGAAAAATCATAACTTGATGAATAATTACCCAAAAATTGTGAATAAAATATCAAAGTGCTCAGCATGACAAAGGCTATCAAACCATGCTAATATCACATCATGACAACAAATTTTCCTTTGATGTTATTTCAAAATGGTTAAAGATTTTAAATTTGAATAATCGTTTAATCCACTGTTTATTCTTCGTTAATCAGAAAAATGCAAACGATGTATCAATTTGATCAGCAATTCAAATGCTATCTAATCATGGTAATATCACATCATGACAACAAATTTTATTTTGGTGTGATTCTTTATTTGGTTAAAAGAATTAAATCCAAATAATCATTTAATTCACTATTTATTCATCGATAATTGGAAAATCACAAACGAGGTACCAAAATGATCAGAAGAACAATACCTATATAATCATGTCATGTTCATGCATATTTAAGCCACTTTTTTAGTAATGTAATAATTTATAAACCATGTGGTCACTAAGTTAAATATGGGATTGCTTCCAAATACTTGCACTAATTATTTGGCACTCCATTTAAATTGTTAGCTAAATGGTATGTGATATCATTGCATAAATGTGACATGTCATCATGATTGTGCATTGCACCTTGTCTTCGTGTTATTTATTTGTTCTTCTATGATTGTTTGGGTATCGATAGATTCAGGAGTCGAGGTTTCCCCTACATACCCCGACGATCCGTACTACACCGCCCGTCAGCAAGGCAAGAGATAACCTAACCTTCTTGGAATATAGCATCCTATTGTTTTATACAATTATTTTATCCACCATAATATTACATTCGATTCTAATGTCAACTTTTGATCAAGACATAGGGTATCCTATGAATTGCATGTTCCCTAAACCATTACATGTTACCCCTCCTATAAACCATAGGTTTGATGTGTTGGCCGAGATAATTTATAACTGTTGCATATATGCTTAGCTATGCTTAGCCATGCTTAGTCTAATGCTAAATTGTCCGGTGATTATTTCCATAATTGTGAAGCTCATGGAATATTCGGACATGCTGGTTACTTGTTGTCGTGGTGGGTTGCACGGCATATCCATCAGAGATGGAAAAGATTGTGGGGCAGGCGACGATGGATGCTCGCGCAGGATTGGGCAACAAGCACGCAAACACACGCTAGTTACCCAGGTTCAGGGCCCTCCTTGAGGAGGTAACACCCCTACGTCCTGCTCTTCTTGTTCTTATTGTTTGATCACAGAATCGGGCTACAATGGTGCTCCTTGAGCTGTTTCAGGTGGCAGCCGGCTGGAGATCCTAGCCGGCTGGAGGTTGAAGATGACACTACGTTGTGCTCTGGTTGCCTGTGTGCATGTCTCATGCCTCGCGCAGGAGGCTCTAGCCCGCTTTATATAGGCAGCGGGCTAGGGTTTTGGGTTACAGGGAAGTTACAAGTTTGCCCCTATGACATCACTACTTTCTCGGCCGGATGGAGCTTGTTGTCATGATTCGGTACAGGAGATGCCCGACAAGGGGTACTGTTCACCCAGAGCGGTTATGCGGATCGGGCCCACTCGTACGGAGCTGTCGGGTGGTGCGTCCGGCTTCAGCCCAGCCGGATGTCCACATCCGGGTGGACGCAGACGGCTTGCTTCATCCGGCGAGTTTTAGGCGGCACTGCGCAACCGGCACTCGTTCAGCTGGCCTGCAGAGAGTTGAAGAAATAGGCTTCTTTGGGATATCCGGGGTTCATATCCCCGACACTAGTCCCCGAGATCGTGGAGTGTTGCTTGCTTGCTGGGAAGACATCTCGATCTTCTCCTCTGTCTTGAACGTTGCGGTTGAAATGTCGTGATTGGAGTCGGCGCCGGCTGGAACCGAAGCTGGGTGGAGTCGAAGCTTGCTCGTGGGGAATGCTCCACGGGCACTCCTGTCCTTGGTTGTGTGCTTTCGAAGTTATCGTTGACTAGGCTGGCTTCGTGGTGCAGGATCCGTAGGTCTTTGCGGTCCGGAACGGCCGGCTCGAAGGCTCGGGTCGTGGCTTACGTCAGCCACGACCTGCCGCCTTGGGGTGCCGTTGGTGTTCTGCCCGAGGCCTGGCGCATGTCGCCTCGGCTTCGCCGGGCAGGATTCTCTGTGGCAACGGTTCGCTCGTGGGATCATCTGCGGAAAGTGCGGCACGTTTGCCTGCCACGCGGCGCGATGGGCGGGACGGTTCCGCCTGCCTCGCCTTTAAAGTGGAAAAAAGGAGGGACGGCCGGGGTTACCGTTCCCCAGTCTCGCTTCGCCTTCTTCGTCGATTCTTGTGCTCCCCAGTTCTCGCCCATTCTCTCTTTCGCTCTTGTCGCCCTTGCATTCGCCTCTCTCACCACGGGAAACCAATCTTCCATGGCGAGCTCGGGCGTGTGGATGGGCTCCACCGTGGACGATACATTTCTCTGTGAGCTCCGTCGGAGGAAGTTCTTGGGGATGACGGGCGACGTGGGAGCCCGCGCTCCCCCTGAAGGGGAAGTTTCTCCAGCGCCCAAGAAGGGCGAGGTCGTCGTGTTTTCCGCGCATTTGGAGCAGGGATTGGGGCTCCCGGTGAGCTCCTTCTTCACAGAATTTCTGCGCTTCTACGGGCTGCAGCCCCATCATCTGGGGGCAAATTTTATCATGCTGTGCGAGGCGTATTTGGGCATCTGGCCCAGTATGGAGATTTTCGGCATGTTCTTCTTCCTGCGGTCTCAGACGACCGCCTCGCAGCAGCGCGACTGTGGCAGCGTCTCCATTAGCACGAAGAATACGCCGCTGCCCAAGATCAACCTGCCTGATTCCATCAAGAAGTGGCAAAGCACCTACTTCTACGTCCGGAATCTTACTGACGCCGACCGGATCGGCCTTCCGGCCTTCTCCAACTCGTTGCCGGTGTCCAAGTCCAGGCTCCGGAAGCCGCCTGTGGATGGGGCTCTCGAGAATGTCTTGTTCAGCCGGCTGAAAGTGTTGCTGGTGGCCGGCCTGACATCCAGGGACCTGACCCTGGCATGGCTGTCGAGGCGGATATACCTGCTACAGGCACGTCCGCACAAGACGTGCTTCTAATCGGGTATCCGGGATCCCAGCCGGGTCTGCTTGGAGTTGCCGAAGCAGAAGAGCCTCCGTAAGTGGGCTTCCCGTCTCATCACCGACAGGATCGAGGAGGACTGGGATTTCGGGTTCGAGCCATTCACCCGCTCGGAACGTGCCCCTGAGGTTAGTCCTTGCTCTCTTGTCCGTCTTCAATTCCTTCGTCCGGCTGCCGCTTGACCCAGTCGGCCTGTTGTGCAGCTTTGCGAGCTCCAGAGGGTTGAGGATTTTGAAGTCATCTTCGAGCCCGACGTTAGTGGTCCCTTCTCCAAGGCACTGATGGCCTTGATGGAGGAGGATTCCGCCGACGCACAGGCGGGGGGAGATACAGACGCCGCCGCTGAAGATGAATCGGGCGGCGGCGCCCGCGCCGGCCCGGATGGGCGCGGTGACTCCACCGAGTCGTCCGGTGGGGGCGCCGATGTTGGTGAAGAGGGCGGAGGTGATGACGATGCCGCCCGCACCGCAACGAGCCCTGTCCCCTCTGCCGGCTCCGACTCCGATTCGGCAGCCTACATGGACGAGGACCTCGAGCGTGACGTCCCTCCTCCAGTCTCGCCGCCTCGCAGTAAGTCTCCTGAGCCCGACGTCGCCGGGCAAACCGACGACGTCGTGCGCGTGGTAGTAGACCTTTCCAGTGGTTCTGAGCCGGACTCAGAAGGTTCCTCTTCCGTGCCAGCCTCCAAGCCGGCGCCGTCCTCCCGCAGGACCAAGGAGTTGGAGGCGGCGGCGCGGAAGAAGAAAGCCATTCTTCCCCGGCAGGTCCTGAAGGAGAGGCGGTCGAAGTCGGCCGCCGATGTTGATGCAAGCACCGTGCCCCATAAGCGGAGGGGCACATTCGAGAAGCGGGGTATGCTGCCCGCCAAAAAGTTGGCTTCTTCGTCGTCCCGGCCCACTACGGCCGGCTTGCTGCCCGCCGGGAAACCTTCGGCGGAGGCCCAGGCGGACGCGATCGTGGCCGATATCAGGGCCGAAGTCGATGCCAGGCTGGCGGAGAAGGCGGATGTCCCAGCTGGTGGGGCCAACAATGAGGTGATTGGTCGTGCTTCCGGTGGTGATTTCATTTATGATTTGAATCCGGGTGATTTGGAGAAGGAGTTTTATGCTCAGATGACGCAGGCGGTTTTGGCCTTGGAAACGTCTGACGCCGGTCCGACTGTGGAGCAGTTGATGACCTCGCAGGAGGACGGGGGGAAGGCGAAGGCGGCAGACATGGAGAGGGCGGACCCTGCCGCCGGCGGGACCAGCGTCCAGGTGGTTAATCCTACTCTTGCTGTTGATTGTGATTATGACTTGGGCATTGAAGACATGGAAAAAGCTATTTACGCGGAGCTGACGCAGGCGGATTTGATCCGGGCGGAGATGGACGCCAAGGCGGCCGCGAGGCAGCTGACCGCTACTAAGGCGGCTGAGGAGAAGGCGGGAGCGGGCACAGACGCCGGCAAAACCACGGAGGCCGGTGCAGAGGTTGAAGTAGTACCGGCCCGGGCGGAACGGCCGGTTGACGACCCTGCCGTTACAGCGGAGGGCGGAGAGGTGCCCTCCGGAGGCGTGAAGCGCCTGTCCGACGACGCGCCGGCTCCCCCGCCGAAGCACTTGAAGAGGAGGACACCTAGGGCTCTGGGCTCATGCGACGGGTAAGTCCTTGTCTTGTGGTAGAAATCTTGCAGCTTGTACTTGGTGGTGACGCTTTCTTCGTTTTGTAGAGCGCCGCTTCCAATAGTGGAGACGGTGTCCGTCGCTGTGGTGGAATTGGCCTTGGTGCTTGCCACTGAGACCCCTATGGCGCAGGCGGCTGATCCGCCTCCAGAGGCGGTGATGGCGACAGCGGATGTGGAAGCGGTCGGCCCGGTGTCGGCAAGTGCCGTTCCCCCGCGGTCGACCCCAACCCTCCAGTTTCGGCAGGTGACGCTGAGGCGTCGGTGGACTCCTTCCAGATAGTTCTCCAGCCCGGCGCCGGGGTCGGAGACCTCGCCTTCCCCACTCCTTCCTCGTCGGTGGCCGAGACGGCCAAGGACAAGGCCATTGCGGGGGCGACGGCTTCGCTCCCTGGTCCTCGCCAGTCGATCTTGGTGTCTTCTCCGCCGTATTCTGGGCCGGTGCCGGCCCGGCCCGACGCATTGGGGAGGATTCCCCTCGCCGCGCTGGCGGAGCAGACGGCCAAGGAGAATTTGGCCAACATAACATTGCTCTGCTCCTCCATAGAGCAGGGTTTTGCCGAGGCGGCCAAGGAGACGACTCTGCTCAGGCGAGAGCTTGAGGCGGCCAAAGGTTCGGTTTTCTTTCTTGCTCACGTCCTCTGTCTTGTCGTTCTACATTCTTTCTTGTACGTCTTGGTTTGATGATGATCCGATCTCCACAGGCGACACCGCCTCCCGCACCGGCTTGGAGAGGCAACTGAAGGAGAGGGACGCCGCCCTGGCCTTGGCCAAGGCCGATCTCCAGGCGGCGGAAAAGACGTTGGAGGAGCGCCGCCTCGAAGTCGTCCGGCTGGACGAGGAAACGGCAAAACTGCGGGAAGCTGAGCAGCGGAAACAGGGCGAGATTGAGTCACTCCGCGAGAATGCGGTCGAGCTGAGGATTCTGCTGAAGGATTCCGTCGAGGCCAACGACCAGATCGTCCAAGCGGCCAAGGCGCGTGAGCTTGAGCATGAGCGACTGGTGGGCGGCCTGGTCAAGGAGGTTGAGCGCGTGAACGAACTGATCCTCGGTAAGTGAGGTCTCTTTCCCCTTGACCTCCTGTTCGGGGTCTTCTACTCGGCCTCACCGGTTCGAAATGCAGGCCTTCATCCTGAGGTAGATGCGCAAATCCAGAGAGATGCTGCCTCGGCTCATTCCCGACCGGAGTCCTCTGGCGCTGCTGCTGGGTCTGCTCCGACTGCTGTCTCCCGTCTTCTCCGATTCGGCCAGTAGTTCAATCGGTTGAAAGAAGCAGCTGGCGGCGTGCTCGAGAACCTGTGGCCAGATGCTCCCTTGCCCGCTGCCCTCCATGATTTGTCCGCCCGGCTTGAAGGGGTGCTAGCTGGCATCAACGAGCAGGTGGAGATGGCGGCGCGCGGAGGCACCGACATGGCACTGGCCGTGGTGAAGTCATGGTACCCGGGCGTGCAGATGAGCAGGCTAGTGGATGGATTTCGCACGGGAACGTCCCTCGCGGATTTGCGTCCGGAGATCGTCATGGCCTCAGGGCGGATTGCTGAGGCGGTGGACTTGACGAAGTTGGTGCCTGCTGAGCCGTCTTCGGCGCCATGGCCGGTTGAGGACACTGGAGCCGGCGACGCTGCTGCTGCTACTGACGCCGCTACCATCTGACTTGTTTGCTCCCCCGGAATGCCGGTGTAATTGTTGAACTTGCTGTATTCTGTACTGATGATTGTCTTTTGTCATACTGCTTGCTGTCTTCAGATGTTATTGTTCTTGTGATTGTTGGGCCATTGTGCTTGTTTTGGTGATGATAGTCACCATGCCTAGCCCCCGAATTTTGGGCCGGTTTGAGCATCGATCCGGGTCGAAATTTCACGCTCTTTATTTGTCTTGCGTTTTTCTTCCATCGTCGTGATGTCATGCAGCCCCCGAGTCCATGACTCGGGGTGATGTAGTTTTGCGTCCGGGTCTGCGGAGCCGGCTTGCCGGCTGCGCAGCCTCCGGGTATTTTATGCCGGCTGACGGCTTGGTAGCCCCCGAGTCCGTGACTCGGGGTGATATAGATATACGTCCGGGTCTGCGGAACCGGCTTGCCGGCTGCGCAGCCCCCGGGAATTTTATGCCGGCTAACGGCTTGGCAGCCCCCGAGTCCGAGACTCGGGGTGATATAGATATTCATCCGGGTCTGCGGAACCGGCTTGCCGGCTGCGCAGCCCCCGGGAATTTTATGCCAGCTGACGGCGTGGCAGCTCCCGAGTCCGTGACTCGGGGTGTTATAGATATACGTCCGGGTCTGCGGAACCGGCTTGCCGGCTGCGCAGCCCCCGGGAATTTTATGCCGGCTAACGGCTTGGCAGCCCCCGAGTCCGTGACTCGGGGTGATATAGATATGCGTCCGGGTCTGCGGAGCCGGCTTGGTGGCCGCGCAGCCCCCGGGAATTTTATGCCGGCTGACGGCTTGGCAGCCCCCGAGTCCGTGACTCGGGGTGGTATAGATATGCGTCCGGTTCTGCGGAACCGGCTTGCCAGCTGTGCAGGCCCCGGGAATTTTATGCCGGCTAACGGCTTGGCAGCCCCTGAGTCCGTGACTCGGGGTGGTATAGATATGCGTCCAGGTCTGCGGAACCGGCTTGCCGGCTGCGCAGCCCCCGGGAATTTTATGCCGGCTAACGGCTTGGCAGCCCCCGAGTCCATGACTCGGGGTGATATAGATATGCGTCCGGGTCTGGGCAGCCGGCTTGGCGGTCGCGCAGGCCCCGGGTATAGGTTATGCCGACTTGGGCTTGGCAGCCCCCGAGTCCGTGACTCGGGGTGGTATAGATATGCGTCCGGGTCTGCGGAACCGGCTTGCCGGCTGCGCAGCCCCCGGGAATTTTATGCCGGCTAACGGCTTGGCAGCCCCCGAGTCCATGACTCGGGGTGGTATAGATATGCGTCCGGGTCTGCGGAACCGGCTTGCCGGCTGCGCAGCCCCCGGGAATTTTATGCCGGCTAACGTCTTGGCAGCCCCCGAGTCCGTGACTCGGGGTGATATAGATATGCGTCCGGGTCTGCGGAGCTGGTTTGCCGGCTGCACAGCCCCCGGGAATTTTATGCCGGCTGACGGCGTGGCAGCTCCCAAGTCCGTGACTCGGGGTGTTATAGATATACGTCCGGGTCTGCGGAACCGGCTTGCCGGCTGCGCAGCCCCCGGGAATTTTATGCCGGCTAACGGCTTGGCAGCCCCCGAGTCCGTGACTCGGGGTGATATAGATATGCGTCCGGGTCTGCGGAGCCGGCTTGGTGGTCGCGCAGCCCCCGGGAATTTTATGCCGGCTGACGGCTTGGCAGTCCCCGAGTCCGTGACTCGGGGTGATATAGATATGCGTCCGGGTCTGCGGAACCGGCTTGCCGGCTGCGCAGCCCCCGGGAATTTTATGCCGGCTAACGACTTGGCAGCCCCCGAGTCCGTGACTCGGGGTGATATAGATATGCGTCCGTGTCTGGGCAGCCGGCTTGGCGGCCGCGCAGGCCCCGGGTNATCCATCTTACCATATCATCCGCGCTTGTAATCGTAGAAACACCCGAACTACTTGTGGCGCCCTGGACAAGGCTGCAGATCCGGTACTAGGTCGAGGGGAGTCCCATTTCCTCCCACATGTGGGTAGTGCGCTCAGTCTTGGATCAGAGGACAAGAACTCGGGTCCTAGGCGACACTAGCAGAACAAATCACCACGATTGGCCTTCTGCCGGTGCCTTATCTTTATTAATTATTCCCATCGCCAAACATTATAGATTATCATGTGAATTAACCCAACTATCATATTAAAGCATAACTAGAACAAGACTCGAGCAAAACAACCTAAGCATGCACTACGACTCGCAAGGCCAACAAGATAAACAAGCAACAGGGTAGTAGGATGTGGGGGTGGTGGCATATCATGGCTGCAAGGTAAACATGCATATAGGATCGGGACACAAGCATCGATACATAAGGCTAGCAAGGAACAAAAGATAGGAGGTGTAAGAGACAGAAAACAAGCGAAGATAGCAAGTGAGTATCACTTGCCTGCAATTCCGGTAGAGGTAGCAGAACCTGTCGTTGCTCACATCAACTCAACGTCCTAATCCCGAAGAAACAACGAACACTGAAACATAAAAGATGCATTTTACTACTACGGTAAAAGAATCGGCATGTTGATGCAATGCATGCATGACATGACAAGATATGAGATGCGCTTAAGCCAAATTAAACGGAACCGAGATTCCGACATTTAATTATTAGATTCAAGTTATTTTTCTAACCATCAAAATTAAATGTTCATAAACAAGGCAAAACATTTCATGTGTGAGCTATTCAAAATTAAATGGAATTGGGACAACAATTAAATTAAGTCCCACATATTCCATACCTAATTAATTAGGTGACAAGCAAAATACCACTAAAGTGCAACTACATGATGCAAACAAAAGCATGGATGGCATATTTAAATTCTACACAATTTTCTGATAAAAATAGACATCTCATTTGTATTATTTGCATGTATATAATAAAAGATATAAAAGGAACAAGATTGCAAAAGAATAGGTAAAAGAAATAAAAGGGGTGGGCTTAAGCCGAAGCAGGGATTCGAACTAGGGTCAACTGGGCTGAGGAGAAGGAGCGCAGCCACTGGGCTAACTCTCTGTTGGTGATAGGTTACTGCTTCGGTAGAACAAGATGTTTGCGTACAGCGTCAACTGAATTTTTGGACAGGAAATATGCAGACTTCAGGCTTGCTCCCAGGATCAGCTCACGGACTAGGAAAAAGGCCCGGCCTTTAGATCGTGGACGAGGAAGAACGCAGCGCACATATGCAGATCGTGAATAGGAAGGGAAGCATGTGCGTGTTGGGCGTGGTGTGCGTTCGCGTGCAACAAAACAGAGGAAGAGATTGGAGTCTGAACATGCAGAGCTCTGCATCCATGGAGTTCAGGGCGACCGGAAGAGAGCACAAGCTCGCGTCAGCTGCGGGAAGAGATTGAGATGGAAGACCGAGGGAATCGGAAGAGGGTCTCACCGGGGTTGCGCCGGTGTAGCCGTTCATGCTCGAGATCAACCACGGCGGCGGAAATCAAGGAAGACACCGGCGGTCAGAGCTGAAGTCGAGGAGGTTGCTGTCGTCCTGGGGCTCCTGCGGCTTGTGCTTGGTGTCGAGGAGGAAGAGGGGTTCGTGGCGGTTCTCCTCCACCGCTCAGCTTGGCGTAGGGGCGTCCATGGCGTCGGGGCGACGGAGCTCGTACCGGTGGTGGTCTTCGGTGGGGAAAAAAGGAGGAGGGAAGAGAGGGAGATCGAGGGGAGAGGGTGGCGGCGGCAGAGGGAGGGAGGAAGGAGGCTAGGTTAGGGGAAGAGGGGGGCTGCTGTTATAAAGGGGAGAAGGGGAGAGGAGGTGGCATGGCGCTGGGCGACGGCACGGTCACGCGTGCTGCGTGCTCTCCATACGGGAAGAAGCGACAGGGAGGAGATGACCAGCATGGTCTTGGGCCGGATTGTGCTAGATGGCCCAAGGTAAGAAAGAGAAGGGAGATAGGCTGGCTTCGGCCCTTTTTTTTGATTTAAAAGGATTTTCCCAATAAGAATTGGAAAAGGGAGAAGGAAAGATAGGAAAGAGGAAAAGAAAAGAGAGAAGGAGAAAATAAGATAAGAGGGAAAAGAAGAAGAGAGGAAATTTTGCAAAACATAAAATTAGGGTATTTGCCAAAATAATATCAAAAGCTTTATTTTATTTGAAAGGATTTTCCGAAATAGTACCAATATTATTTTGGGGGGTTTGTTTTAAAAAATAGATAAGGAGAGGGGTGGGGTTATTAAACCTAGGATTAGTTTGCAAAACAAAAATAGTTTAGCTAAAATAATATTTTGATTTTTCTTTTGCCAAAAAATGCAAGGTGATTGATGCATGATGTCATGATGATGCAAAAAGAAAAACAAGCAAAAACTAATTTGGGGAAAAACCCCGGGCATTACAGCCGTTGCAGAGCCGGACCAGCTGGTTCGCATCAGCCAGCACAGTCGGCTAATAGAACCGTGCCTGAACGCCTTAGCCACAATTGCTCTCGAGGACGCGTGATGACCGCATTCGCCTTGATGGATTTCTTTGAGGATCTTGATTCCTTCTTCTTGGCTCACACAACGCTGGAATATCCCAGAGACACTGCGCTTGTACAACTCGTTGTTGATGATGGTGTAAGCACTTGCTCGGCGTTTGATTTGCCTGGCGATGAGCTCGTCCGCCGGGAGCTCGTCGTTGGCGAGGTAGGCGAGGAAGGGTTGGGTCCATGGCGGAGCCTCTTCGATGACGAGGACCTCGACGGTTTCCGTCTCGCCTGGAGCCGGCCCAGCCGACTCCGCGCTAGGCGGTATCGGATGGAGTCGGAGCCGGGACACCGTGTGATGGATGGCTTGTACAGCTTCTCAAGGGCGACGCCGGGTGGGATCTCCTCGCGAAGAGAACCAATGTTCGCCAAAGTGTCGCTGCGTTTGTTGGAGCGGTGTATGTGGTGGAATTCACATCCGTCGAAGCACCCCGAGTTGTTGGACGAAGAAGCGGTAGGCGGCCATGTTGGGGTCCTTGGCGTCCCAATGACCAGTGGTCTGCTGGACCACCAAGTCGGAGTCGCCGTAGCAGAGGATCGCTTGATGTTCATGGCCTTGGCGAGCTTGAGGCCGTGCGCGAGAGCTTCGTATTCGGCTACGTTGTTGGACGCCGTGAAGTGGATTTGTAGCACGTACTCGAGTCGGCCCCCCTTGGGTGAGGTGAGGACGACTCCGGCGCCGAGTCCCCAGTATCTTTTGGAACCATCGAAGTGCATGAGCCAATGCTCGCCGGAGTCGGGTGGCGGTGATGTGTGGTCCGTCTCCGTCCAGTCGGCTAGAAAGTCAGCCAGCTCTGTGACTTGATTGCCGTTCTCTTGTCGTATTCGACTCCGTGCGCCGTCAGGTTGATCGCCCATTTCGCGACTCTGCCGGTTGCGTCCTTGTTGCCTATGATCTCGGCAAGCGGTGCGTCGCTTATCACTTTGATCGGGTGTCTTGAAAGTAGTGCAGCTTCTTCGTTGCCATGTACACGCCGTATACGAGCTTCTGGTAGTGTGGGTAGTTCTGTTTTGAGAGAGCACCTCGCTGAGGTAATAGACTGGCCGCTGAACCGGCCGCTGTTGCCGGCTTCATCTCGTTCAACCACCAGGACGACGCTGACGACTCGGTTGGAGGCGGCGATGTACATGAGCATGGGCTCCTTTGGAGTCGGAGGTGCTAAGACCGGGGCGGTGGCCATCGCACGCTTGAGTTCCTTGAAGGCGGCGTCTGCCGCGTCGCTCCAGACGAACTTGTCAGTCTTCTTCAGCAAATGGTAGAGCGGGAGAGCCTTCTCGCCGAGCCGGCTGATGAAGCGGCTAGGGATGCCAGGCAACCGGTGAACTTTTGGATGTCCTTGACGCTTCTTGGTTGTCGCATGTTGTCGATGGCAGCGATTTTCTCCGGGTTGGCCTCGATTCCTCGCGCCGACACGAGGTAGCCGAGTAGCTGTCCGGCTGGAACGCCGAACACACACTTCTCCGGGTTGAGCTTCATCTGGAAGCGGCGCAGGTTGTCGAAGGTTTCTTTGAGGTCGGCGAGGAGGGTGTGCTTCTCCTTGGTCTTGATGACGACGTCGTCGACGTAGGCGTGCGCGTTGCGACCGATCTGGTCGTGCAAGCATTTCTGCATGCAGCGCTGGTATGTTGCTCCCGCGTTCTTCAAGCCGAATGGCATGGTGGTGTAGCAGTACGGGCCGTAGGGGGTGATGAAGGCGGTCTTGAGCTGATCGTCCGGGTTCAGCGGAATTTGGTGGTAGCCTGAGTAGGCGTCGAGGAGGGAGAGGAGGTCGCAGCCGGCCGTGGAGTCGATCACTTGGTCGATGCGTGGTAGTGCGAAGGGTCCTTGGGGCAGGCCTTGTTGAGGTGGGTGTAGTCGACACACATCCGCCATTTCTTGTTCTTCTTTTCCACCATCACCGGATTGGCTAGCCACCGTGTGTTGTACTTCCTTGATGAATCCGGCTGCAAGTAGCCGCGCTATCTCTTCTCCTATCAACTATCTTCTTCCTTCTGCGAAGCGACGCAGGGACTGCTTCACTGGCTTGGCATCTGGACGGACGTGTAGAGAATGCTCGGCGAGTTCCCTCGGTACACCCGGCATGTCCTTGGGGGACCAGCGAAGATGTCCCGGTTCCCACGGAGGAACTCGACGAGCGCGCTTTCCTATTTGGGGTCCAGGCTCGCCCCCACGGTGACGAACTTGGACTTGTCGGTGTCGTCGAAGTAGATCTTCTTTGTGTCTCGCGCCGCCTGGAAGTTCGACTCGCCAGCCGGCTTGGCCGACTCCGGAATCTCCAGCTTCTCCTCGTTGGCCTTGCGCTTGAATTGCTTCATCTCCTCATTGCAGACCATGGTCTCAGCCACCCTTCGCGCTGTCGGAGGCGCAGGCGATGGAGCGTTTGTAGTCTCCGGCGACGGTGATGATCCCGCGTGGCCTGGTAGCTTCATCTTGAGGTAGGCGTAGTGAGGTACCGCCATAACTTGGCGAGCGCCGGCCGCCCGAGGATGGCGTGGTAGGCGCTGGAGTGGTCGACCACCTCGAAGGAGACGGTCTCGCGGCGATGATTGCTCTTGGTGCCAATAGGACGTCGAGCCGGATGAGGCCCATGGACGAGCCGGCTCGCCCCGGCACGATGCCGTGGAACCGTCCGGCGGCGTCAAGCTGGACTCGGAGACTCCTAGCTTCTCCAGTGTGTCGCGGTAGAGGATGTTGATGCTGCTGCCGTGCCGTCAATGAGGACGCGTGAGAAGGTGCAGGCGCGCTTGGTGGAGATGATCATGGGCTCTAGGACCAGGGCATAGCCTCCTGGATTGGGCATCAGCTCCGGGTGGTCGCGGCGGTCCCACGTGATCGGTTCTTGTGACCAGTTAGGTACTGGGGACGGGTGGAACCACCGCATTCACCTCCTTGAACGCTCGCGCCGGCTTCGCTTGTCGTCGCGCCGCTGACGAACACGATGTAGGCGGCATCCGGATTCTGGTAGCCGTCTGGACCCCTTGGGGGTGGAGATGGAAGGCGCTCCCTCCTCGGTTCTTCGCGTTGGCGATCATCGCGATTCCTGTCTTCGATCGTCTCGTCCGGCTTCATCTAGAGGTGGAGGCGGATTCCGTCGCTCGTACGGTGGTGGCCTTGGGCGGCCGAGGGTGCATTGCCGAACGGTGTGGTTCGCCGGCCGGTCGCCATGGTTCCGGCACGGTTGATCGAGTAGGAACTCGTAGCTGTTCCTCGCCCTTGTCCGGCGCATGTCGCTGCTCGTCCTCATGCGGCGGGTTGATTTTCCTCCTTCTTGGTTCTCTGCCGACTGCGGCGTGCAGCCGGCTCCGTGGTGATGATTCTTCTGGCTTCGTCGAGTCGGATCGGGTTGGTCATGCCCGCGTCGGCGGTGGCGTACTCGTCGGTGATTGCCATGAGCTCCGCCATGGTCTTTGGGCTCTTCCTTAGGAGCCTGTGCTTTAGCAGTGTCTGGTCTCGGCAACCTTGAATGAAGTACTGGACAGCTTGGAGCTCGAGGATTCCTTCGCAGGAGTTGCGTAGGCTAGTCCACCGGGTGAGGTAGGCCCGGTCCGACTCGCCGTCCTTCTGCTTGCACATCGCGAGCAGCTATGCGTTGCCGGGGCGCAAGTAGGTGCCGGTGAAATTGCGGTTGAACACCTCCTCAAAGTCTAGCCAGCTGTTGACGCTTTCAGCCGGCAGGCTGTTCAGCCAAGTCCGAGCCGACCCCTGGAGCATGAGTGGCACGTAGCGTACGGCCACCCGCTTGTTGCCGCCTGCGATGTTGACCGCCGTGACGTAGTCGGCGAGCCAGTCTTCTGGCTTCGCGGAGCCGTTGTACTTGGGTGTATCCCTTGGGAGGGTGAATCCCCGCAGGAATTGCTCGGTCCGGATGCGAGGTCCGAACCAGCGATGTGCGGCGATGTCTTCCTCCTCGATGATGCTTGACGCCTTGAGCGCGTCGATGCGGATGCGAGCGTCATGGCTTGTTTCGGGCCCCAGCGGTCCCAGGCGCTCGTCGATGGTGACCTTGTGTCTGATTCTCTCCTTGACGCTGCGGCCGTTTGCGGCCCGTTCCGGTTGCCGTCCGCGCCGTCCAGCCGGATCGCGGCCGTGATCACCAGGATGCGAGCTTGCACTCCCCTCGCGATGAGCCCGTGGTTGCTTGTCCTTCGCCCTTCCGCGGCTTGTGGATGACGCCTCCGCGCCTTGCTTGGACTTGCCGGCCGAGTCGTGGCCTGGAGGCGGCTCATGATGTTCTCGGCTCGCCGTCGCCTCGGTTTCGCGCTGCTGTCGGTTGGCCGCGGCGATGAGCTCCTGGACCCGGCGTGCTTGTTGGCGTAGCTCCTCGCCTTGGAGATGGGGTAGCTCTGCTGCGGCCGCCTCCGCAGCCTTCATGTTTTGCACCGGGTTCCTATACTCGGGCAGGACGATGTCCGAATGCTCGTGCAGCTGGCCGGCACAGTTCAGGACACCGCTGAGATCCCCTCCTTTGCGTCGGACTTCATTCAGCTTCTCCGTGTTGCCTCTTGCCGGCTCGAATCCGTGGACGGTGTTGTACTCGCGCATCGTGGCGTTGAGTCGGCGCTGCGTTGATGCGAGGTGAAGAGCCTTGTCGTATATCTGTTGACGCATCCTCTCGAGTTCAACCGCCGCCTTGGCTGGATCTGCACTCGGCGCGATGGGGGTGCTTAGCAGCTCGAAGTCGGCCTCCAGATTGCGCTGGGAACGAGAAGGTTCGCCAGCTTCAGGAACAGTAGCGGCGACGGCGCCTCCCGCCACCGCGTGCTCGACCATGTGCACCTCGGCGTAGACGTTGAGCTTGGCGACGTCGCAGTCGGCGTCGCCGGAGTTGAGGTAGCCGAAGGTGGAGTCGTCGTTGCAGGTGCTGACGTCGAAGATCGAAGGAGCCAAGCTCGACTAGACCACCTCCGGGTACTCCTTGGTGGCGACGGCGACGTAGACGTGAAAATCGCCAAGGGTGACGATCGTGCCTCCGCTGGTGAAGCCCACGTCGACGAAGCTCTCGGTGTTGTCGAGGACGCAGCCGATGGAGCCGATGGACAGCACGAGGCCGGAGACGATCCGCCGATCATCTACGGTCCGGGATCCCGCGCAGAACGTGACTCCGCTCGCCGCGAGCCCCACGGTGGGCGCCAAATATCGTGGTGGGTTGCACGGCATATCCATCAGAGATGGAAAAGATTGTGGGGCAGGCGACGATGGATGCTCGCGCGGGATTGGGCAACAAGCACGCAAGCACACGCTAGTTACCCAGGTTCAGGGCCCCCCTTGAGGAGGTAACACCCTACGTCCTGCTCTTCTTGTTCTTATTGCTTGATCACAGAATCGGGCTACAATGGTGCTCCTTGAGCTGTTTCAGGTGGCAGCCGGCTGGAGGTCCTAGCCGGCTTGCTCGTGTGCATGTCTCTTATGCCTCACGCAGGAGGCTCTAGCCCGCTTTATATAGGCAGCGGGCTAGGGTTTTGGGTTACAGAAGTTACAAGTTTGCCCCTATGACATCACTACTTCTTGCGCCGGCTGGAGCTTGTTGTCATGATTCGGTACAGGAGATGCCCGACAAGGGTACTGTTCACTCAGAGCGGTTATACGAACAGGGCCCACCCGTACAGAGTTGTCGGTTGGTGCGTCCGGCTTCAGTCCAGCCGGACGTCCGCATCCGGGTAGACGCAGACGGCTTGCTTCATCCGGCGAGTTTCAGGCGGCACCGCGCAGCCGGCGCTTGTTCAGCCGGCCTGCGGAGAGTTGAAGAAATGGGCTTCTTGGGATATCCGGGGTTCATATCCCCGACAGTTATGGACAAATCTTGGGAAAGGTGGATTAGCTCATAGAAAACATGAAACTAAATAAAATTTGGCAACATGTGTTAAAAGGTTCATTTCCTCGAGGGTGATTCGAGGGAGTGCCTTGGTGGAGATGAGTGCTGGATTCTGGATATGATTGGTTCAATGTGAACTAAAGAAAGAAGTTTTACTATCTTATCCCCTTGTGAAAAACCTTCTGAGTAGTCGATGCCATGAGTCATTTCTTTAAAAAGGAAAACTAGCTTTATGCAAAACAACTACTGTACAGCTGTAGAGCCAATCATCATTGGGCCTATATCACCCTAGTAACCTTGCGAGTATGTCGTACGCAACCTTGCTTTGTTGATTATTTGTTTCAGAGGAGGACGTCACCGAGCAGGAAGGTGGGTTCTTCGTTGACATCGACGAGTAGTCTGGGGTTCCCAGGTGGCAGCTTGGGACGTCCTGGAACAGGCTGGCTGGGATATTTGTTATTGTAGGCCTCTTAGGCCATAATTTGGATCTTGTTGTTAGACAACTAAATTTGCTTCCGCTTGTTGTGATGTTGGGTCTGTGACCTCTATTGTGTATTTTGCTATTTTCTCGATATATGAGTTGAACTATGATCTCTTGTGTCGTAGAGTCTGTGATGTGCCAGTTGTTCCACAGTCTTGATCTCCTTATTATGCATTGATAGCTATGCCAGTGTTTATGCATGATCGAGGTATTGCGTGGGAGCAGTAACCCCATTGCCCTTCGATTGTGTAGCATAGCATGTGGGTTACATAGCCTCTCTGTATAATTCCGGGGTCGGGGCGCTACAAATTGGTATCAGAGCAGGACTGCCTGTAGGAAACCCTTCTATTGGTCAATGTCGAGTCTAGTGTTCGTGAAAATTATTTATAACCTAAAAATGAGTTGTGAAAACCCTCTTAGGATTCTTTTACAACTTACCCAATTCGCTCAATCTCTGAGTCATCTTACCTCTATTTTTTTAACGGTTCTTCTGCTTCGTCTGCAAACTCTAACCTCTAGGTTCACGGGGTTGGCTTCTACCTTTAGTTTACTGGTTAGGTTGCTTCAGTCTTCAGAATCCGAAGTAAACTCAGTTGCTTCGCAACAATCTTCTTTTCTTTGGGTGCGAAACAACCGAAGCCTTGAAAACGTTTCACACCTAATCGGGTGCTCCTCTCTTCGGGCTTTAGCCCAAGATCTTGAACCGAAGGTCCCGGATTGTACTAGAACACAGGTGTAATGATTCATGAGGGTTGTCACCTATGTGAGCATTATGCTATTCGTGAGTCCCAGTACATGAAGCTGATCTTTAACCCAAGATCTTTCCCGTTGAATCCTGATGTTAATTGTCAAACCCTACATCAGGTTGGCCAAATTTGAAGTTAGTCTTCAAGCTCGAGGTTGCAGCCGTAATTGATTTGCTCAGCAATGCTCTTCTCTGTCACTAGCTCTAGCTAGACTCTGTGTTATGGAACCATCTGTATCACGACAAGATTGCTCTTAGAGAGTTTCCCATCAATGTCTATGATTCCTCCAGTAACACTCGTTCGCGAAACCCTTTCGGCACTGTTGTTGGAAGAGTGCTAACAAGGGCTTCTGCAATATCTTCGGATTGTTGTTAGCCTGTTTCTTACTCTTGATCTGTTGTCCGACCTTTGTCTGTTAGTTGACGGTCAAGTGATATCATGCGTTCGGATGTTCCGACGCAAGTTACTCTTATGGTTCGTCAAGACATTCCACTTTGGGATGCAGGAGAAACAAACTCCGGTACCTTATCCATTTCTCAGACCAGGTCAAAGGTTTGTGATTCGCAGAGTAAGAGCTTGTCTAGCTTTTGTTCTATTCCACCTTGGAGTGTCACACTCTTTTATATAAGAGGTCGTGCTTAGTAGAATGACGTACTTGATGAAGTGATGCTCTTACCCTTCCTTATCCATCTACCTCCGAGCTACTCGGGCTCGAGAATGTCGGGGATGTATATTGATAGGTAATCAGATATTCTTAGCAATTATTATTGCTTTGAAATCCAAGGACTTTGATGGCACTCTTAGCAGATTGGTAATCAGATCATCAAGCCGAGTTGTCTGTCCTGGCAAGTCCACTCGTTCAGGTGCACACCTTCGGTCAACGAGTTAGATTCGTCGAAACTCTCAAGACCACATCTTTTTCCTTGAAAAGAAAGATTCCTCTCGCAACCAGTGACATGCGTGGTTCGTGATATCCTGGATGTCTTTCCAGAAGTACTGTCGGGTTGTCCCCTGACCGTGTTGTCGAGTAATATTGGAACCTTGTCAGAACTATCTTCATGTCATCACGTAGTACGTGTTCTGGANTGGAGAACTGAAGGAATGGGCTTCTCTGGGATATCCGAGGTTCATATCCCCGACAGGGAGGGAGAGGAGCTCGAGGCGGAGCTCTCTGTCGGCTTCGATTCGCGCGGGGCAGCTCCAGACGGCGGCGACGAGCGGAGGCGAGCGGCGGCAACCGGGAAAAACGGGAGGAATGGGGAGGTGAGCGAGAGGGGAGCAGGTGGCGACGATCGGGGGCCTCCTAATCCTCCAGAGGCCACGGCAGCGTGCGGCATGGGCACTGGGAGGAGGTGGCGCATGGCGCCAGTGCCTCACGGCACTGTGGCGACAGAAAGGGGATGATGTTTTTGCAAAAAAAAACCCGGCACTATTTTCTTTAATTGCAAACAGGTCCAGCAGCAACTTTGGCGATTTAAAAGAGGCACTTAAGCATTTTCTAAAATTCCACAAAAATTCATGTAGGCTCCCCTTAACATTTAGAACCTCCACAAAAATTGGTGTTGTAAAATAATTTGTTTTGAGCAACATTTGTTCACAGGGTTTAATTAAGGTCATTTTTATAATTTCCAAATTGTATTTATCTGGAGTACTTAAACATTTTCAAAAATAATGAAAATATTCATGGAGGCTCATGATATATTAATGAAGCTCCCCATAATTTTATTTTGAATTTTTGGAAAGTTGAAACTTAGATTCAAAATCCAAAGTTGATTTGAACCAATTTGAATTCTCCAATTTTTATTTCTTTGTTTTCCAAGAATTTGCTTTTGACAAAATTTGTAAATGGGATGATTGGAACTTCCTGAACAATTTGTAAGTTAAAAATGTTTGTTTCCCAAGTTGAGCAAAAGCATTTGGGTTGGAAGTTTGGGGAGGTTTGCTTTCCCCTTTTAATTTGTTCAAGTGTAGCATTGTTGGAACTAGCAAAAATTTGGATGCATGCCATGATGCAAATGGTGCAAAGCAAAAATGGAAAATTATTCGTATTTTTCAGTATCAAACTAGGGCTGTTACAAGGAGCAACATGGATTGAGGAGACCTCGACGATCATGATGGATGAAGAAAAGTTGATTGCCCATGTCTAGATAGCATACCACTGTTTATTTGTTTCACTTGTTCATAGCATACATTGAAGCACAACTAACAAATTGCTTTCTCAATCATAGGTGCACCCGCTGAATAAACCCATTGTCAACTATGCTCATCTGAAGATGGTCTACACGTGTGAGTATGGTTCTGCTTGTGGTCTCTACAATCCTTATTTTACTTATCCAGGCTATGAACTACCTTGCGTATCACCAGAATGAGCGAATCAGGTATGCTTAGATGTCAGAACAAAATAGAAGGACATGACTTGGGAACTATTTTGCGCGGTCAGAGATCTTACAAAGATGGCAGCTTCGACTCCCTCGGATCTTACAACAACCAACATTGTATATAAGCCATCACTGCTCATCACCGACCGTATCCATTGACTTAAAAAGCCCAATTTCACCATAACTCCTTCCAAGAATCTCTAGTCCACGCTGTCATATGCCTTGGCCATATCTAGTTTGTACGAACAAAGCCTCGAGCTGCAGACTCGTTTGTATTGCATGAATGCACTTGAAGGCAATGAATGCACTCGAACGCAATCTAGTTAGACATATTGTTAGAACAATTACGGATAACATATTTGTTTCATGTTAACATAGAACTGCATAAGACGAGAGATTAAACGAAAGTATAAATTATTTATTTTCAATTTTACTATACTGTGAAGAGAATAGTTGCAACACTCATGGTTGATGAGATTATGGCTATCTCGGTCGGCCTGATATGCGCAGTGTTGTTCTTACTAAGGACGGCAATTTTACTACGGTACGGGTACCCGCAGGTACCGTACCCATATGGGTAGGGTATGGGCATATTTTTAGATCCATGGGCGGTAACCATACCCTACCCATCAATTGTGGGTAGGGTATGGGATATAGTCGTATACCTATGGGTATACCAAAACCCTACCCATTTTGATCTGAAGGCATGAGTCGGGTTCACCCTCGAGTTCTCCATTCACTGGCCCTCATTACGTCGCCACCACAAGACATGGAATCAGCAGTTGTGCCACCAACCTCCATCTTTCACCTCTAGATTCACTCATTTCTCTATTTCTTCGGTTTCAGGGGTTAGCGACAAGTAGGAGCATAACAGGCAGACAACGGGTCAGTAGAGAGTAAAATAACACGACGGGTGTTGCAGTGCACGATAAGATATGAAATATTATGTTTGATCTACCCAATGGGTAAAGATACCCATCGGGTATGGTTGTAGGTAAGACTTTATACTCATGGACAGAGTTTTGTACCGACGACTTATAAGGGTATGGGTATGGTATTGGCCTACCCTGCCCATACCCTACCCATTGTCATCCTTAGTTCAAACTAGTAGAGATCTAGTTTATTTTGAATCGCAAATATTATATTGCTATTACAGTTTCATACGGAAACTATATTTTAGTCTTATATATTTTTGTGGTTTGTATGATTGCACGAAACGACACAACCTTTTTCAAAACATTGCCAGCAGAAGAGAAATCCCTCATCCCTAGAAACTCGAAAAGGCAGAGGTCTAATTATATCTACTAGACCTATATTGACAGATGAGACTTTAGAGCGCAGCTGAATCATATACTAGCCGAGACTTAGCACCACCAACGAAACAGACGGTGAACAAAGCTGATGTGGTGCACGGGATAACACTTCATACATTGACACACATCAGCAATAGTGCCTAGAAAAGTCTAGCCGATAATGGTTCCTAGATATACTGCTGCAGTGTCACCGGCTCAGCGCTGACTCACTTAGGATGGGTAGATCACTTCGTTGACTCATCACATATCACATCTGGGACTCATCAATCCGGCTTTTGAGGAGCTGAAAAGCTGGGATCACCCAGGCTCCGCAGGTGCACTGCATCCCTGCCCAGTTGAACGATCCCAGACGTGTTTTGCATCCCATGCACCAGAGTTTGTTCGAAACGTATCCCTCTTCCACTGCAAACATCATGTGTTAGACCAGGTGTTTATATCAAATACACTGACCGAGAAAGAAACAAACAAACAAAGCTAAAGTCGAGGAACTAACCAGCTTGCATCCACTTCATGGGCTCCACAAAGATGCAGGCACATTCGGGTTCCTTCTCGTCCACATGATAGCTTTTGCGCCTTAAGAAGCATCTCTCGCCTTGGCCTACATCATGCGTAACGACATACTCTTGTGTTGCTACCATCCTCCGACATTTCTTACAGCGGTAAATAACACCTGGATGGGCAGCTTGCTCTTCTGGGTTAACAATGGCTTCCATAACTGCGTCCTGACATGGCTCTGGCCTTTCACTAACCTCAGATCTTGCCTCTGGGTCAGCTTGCTTTTCTTGGTTAATATCAGTTTCCTCAGCAGTGTCAAGGCACATTTCAGCAAACTTTTGATGAACCTCCAATCTTGCCTCTGGATCATATTGATTTCCTGGAACGATGCCAGCTTCCACAGCAGTGTTGAGGCACATTCCGTGAACTTTTGATTAACCTCTGATCCTAGCAGTATCATCAGTTTGCTCTGGTCCCGACTTCTGTTCAATGTCCAACTCCTGGTCCCTGATTTGCTTCATCGCTTTACACTGCATACTATTAGCCATGACAAGTTTACATGCAGCCACGCTACAACCAACAATACAGAACCTAAAATTAGCCTACCATGCTGTTAGAAAGTAAAGCCTCCACAAGCGTAATGAGAACTAAATGGATTCAACTTACCTGTTTTAGTAAAGGCAAACCATAGAAGTCGCATGTAGTGTTGGTAGACACACACACTAATACAGGGTGCACTGGCAAATTGAACATAAAACAGTAAGGTGCACTGGCAAATTTACCAACATAATATGATGCCGCTGTACAAAATATGTTTCAGATATTCATCAGTCTCTCTATAAGGACGTCAAAATACATTCTGCAAACCCTCCTAATGAATATACTTTGGTTTAGGATTCGAGAGAAAATAATCATTTAACCGTGCCAACTACCCAGTAGGTTCTACATTCTCTAGTAGCCTCTCAGCCTCTCACAGAACTGGTGGCGACAATTAACAAATCTGTCCAATAACACTCTTTCAGCCGATTCCTTTAATAGGCATTCAAGTTCATAGGTCTGGCAATGCCAGACACAAGACATAGTATATTGAGTCGGGGTGGCAAAAGATACAGAGAACTGTAAAGAGCTATCCCCTGTTACCAGTCGCCACTCAGTCCATGCTTGAGGTCCCTGTGCAAACACTACCAATCCCCTGATACGGTGATACCCATCCTACCCCTAATATCCATACGGCTCTGAAATAGCCAAAAACCTCTATCATGACCGCTGTCACCAGCATTGGGAGGTACACAAGAATCCCCCACATTCTGATGAGAGGAGATGCGAAAGGCAATGATTTCCACAAATATTGTAGGTTCGATTTCTACAAACCTCTCAGAGCTGCAGCATATGAAAGTACTCCTAATGCATGGGTCGTTCGGTTAAGAAGTGATATTGTCTTCTGGTTTGGCAGGATTGTGTAGTACTGTAATTTAGTACACAGCCCTCCGTCAGGCAGAGAAGCGTAAATTGGCTGTTTACCAGGAAAGGATATTCTAGATGATAGTACGATTGAGGCCACAATGGTAGAGCAAATAACTTATAGGTTCTACAACATGTTCTATGAATTAAGAAGTTCTTGTTCGGTCATTCTGACGGAATCAAAACACAAACATTATTGTGACAACGTCCCCGGATACAAGGTACCAAAACCATCGCATCTAGGCTAAACCTACAGCGGCGAACTAGCTAACAGACTGACTAACACATAGGACAATCATCTCACAATCCCACAGAAGGAAAAAAAAAAGAACAATCGAACCAGAATCGTGGCTTTCCACCAAACAAAGATGTGAAGCAGCAGTTCAGGCTGGCCATTCTTCCCCTGTGGGTCACTCAGCAGAGAAGCCACACGGCCACACCGATCAAACCAAAACCCTATGTAGGCTTTCTTCGCCAATCATCATCAATGCGCCACACTGCGGAGTAATTAGGGAACTTGAGAAAGGACCTTAATCGCGAAGCCGGTCGCCCGAAACGGGAGCTAGTCGGCAAAGCTCCCCCAAAACCCTAGGATTCGGTGGGTTCCGGCGGGGGATAAAGCGGGCGGATAAGTGGAATGCTAACAGTGCTCACCTTCGATGGATGAAGCTGCGTCCGGCCTCCGGCGGCTCCGCCTTGCGCCCTCGCCTCGTCTCGCCGCCCGCGCCGCGGCCGCCGGGAGGGACAGTGGGCTTCCGATTGAGCTGACGAGGTGTCGGCTGCGGTCAGAATCGAACCAGCCCAGCCCGTTCCGGTCGTAATGTCGTATTCTCTGGAAGCAAACGGGCCGTTTTCTGGCTGGAACGATGGGTCCGCAAGAGACCGATTGGAGTTTCAAGACTCCTTCGTGATTTGTTTGGTAATCACTAAAAAAAAAGGAACCTTCGTGAAGGGAATTTTTCCTCCGCTGTCCTCGCGCCAAATGGCGTCTTCTGCTTTGTTCTTTTGTTTGAATATTCGCCACGTGTCGTAACAGGAGTTAAAGTGGGGAGGAAGAGAGAGAAAAGGAAGGGTACGGTGGGAGGAAGTTTCTCTTTTATTTTCTTGAACCGAAGTTTAAAAACGAAATATCTTGAGAACCGCTTATTCAAATTACGAACCGTTTTCACTTTTGAACTGCTCGCGTCGAGATCTTCAAAACTAGATCCCATGTCGATAGGTTTTGACGAACTTTTTTTTTTACATCCAAAGCTGAATAGCTGTACATCCGGTTTGAACATAGCTGTACTTCGGGTTTGAACTTACTTGTACATCCGCTGTCAACGTGTTTTGCACTCCGTTTTCTATGTACATGTACTCGGTGGGAGGGTAGTTTTTCCTTTTATTTTTTTGAACCGAAGTTTAAAAACGAAATATCTTGAGAACCGGTTATCCAAATTATGAACCGTTTTCACTTTTGAACTCCTCGCGTCGAGATCTTCAAAACTAGATCCCATGTCGATAGGTTTTGACGAACTTTTTTTTTTGTACATCCAAAAGCTGAATAGCTGTACATCCGGTTTGAACATAGCTGTACTTCGGGTTTAAACTTACTTGTACATCCGCTGTCAACGTACTTTGTACTCCGTTTTCTCTGTACTTGTACACCCTATTTGCACTAATCTGTACATCCGAATGGCTACATTTTGTACTTTCTGTTCTATATACTCTGTACTTTCGTGTGGCGCGTTAGCGTAGGTGTTAGCGCGTCGACGGCGATGAATCCTCCGTACCCTAACGCCCCGAGGCTGAGTACCCAAATTAGTTAGGGTTGGGGGTGGGGGTGGCAAGTACCCAAATTTATATACCGGTATGTAAGAGAGCTTTAGATTTAAGTAGCAGCATGAGTTTGTACACCGTGGATGTACACCGATGTGCGCGCGGATGTACAACGATGTCCGCGCGGATGTACACCTGTGTGCGCGCGGATGTACAGGGGAGCTGGGTGGGGAAATTCGTTTTTGCTTCCTTCACTTCGTGTTCAAATTCGATTTTGCTTTCTACATGCAGGACAAACGTGCTCCCGCCACGTGGCACGCTTAGGAGCTAATAAAGTTCCCTTTGCAAAGGGAACCCTTTTTATAGTTGTACCCGATTTGTTTCGATCTGATGCTATTGGTGTCCTCGGCTGTTTAGAATGAGACTTGAAACATCTTGTTTCGACCAACAAATTTTTTGAGGTTTAATGGCCTTCGTTCTGCCTTCCAATTTTAGGGATTAGGATTTGGGATTAACTCATTACATAGCTATTCTTATCCTACACCATCTCCTAGGTCGTGCGTGTTTTCGACAAACATTTTGGGCCGGAGAAAGTCGTAGCTTGGATCGAGCTTTGCGTGCTCCCACAGTCGCTATCGGGGTCTTCGGACATCGTATCTTGGCACTTATCCCCTTGGAGATCTTTTCTGTTGGGTCAGTTGGGTCAGCTTATCGTAACTTTTATCATGGACCGGCTTTGACGTGGACATCTCCTTAACTTTGTTGCCTTTGGAGATTAAATCTTTGTTTGGCAGCTCCTTTGGGGTCGCCTTCCTTTGGGGGTAGAGGTGTTAAAACTCCATGGCTTGAGTAATGGTTCTGCCCCTTTATGCGGTCTCTAGATCTGTGGCCACATCTTTTTCTCATGTCCCGCCACCCGATTTCTTTAGAGCTGGGACGGCTCAGGACCTCGGTGATTTTTTGGAAGCTTAGGAAAAAAGTACTGGTGGGAGAAGGCACCTCTTTTGGTTAGTGTTTGCCGCAATGACTTAGACCCTATGAAATATTTAAAATAAGAAGGTTATCGAGTGGGTCTTCTTACTAAATGCTTCTGACTTTGTGTTTAAATTATTGCCATCTTTGCAGTAGCAGTGGAACCCGCTTTGTAGGCAGCGGACCAGGGATTGGCTTGATGGCATGATTGATGACCTTCAGGTCGCAGCACGCCATCTCACATTGCCGCCAAGCCACTGAGCTCCTTATCCTTTTGGGGGATATGAGTGATGTAGCTAGAGACATTTATTTCGAATAATCATGATGTAACTTCATGTCTTGTCAAGAATCTTTGTTGTTTGTACTCGTTTCAGTTTATGTGATATATTCTACTCTCTTTGTTAGACAAATGTTTTCTAACTATTTCATAATTTCTTATTAAGAGGAAATTCTCTTGGCCCTCTCGAGTGATTAGATTCGAAGAGCACGGCCATGCGACTTTAATTAATATTTAACTTCATTTAAGAAAATTTGTATCAGGGGATCAAGAAGAGAGGTCGAGTTATCACAAGGACGACAAGTACTTGCATTGAGTTTAAAATTGTATATCGTGGGGCACATTGTCCAGGTTTGTCAAATTGACTTTACCTTACTTGGAAGTTGGCATGTTCTGCTAAAAGACGGTACCAACTATTGGTTTAAGATAGATGTTTTCTATGGTAAGTTAAGTCGTGTATGAGTGATCTTGAACCTACGGCGCCACACACTTAATGTGACGGAACCAGTAGGATGAGACCCAGGACAGTCGGGTCGGATCCAAGGGGCATTGGGACAAGAATTTCTACATGGATTGGATTCATGTAGTACTAGGACTAAGATCAGATGGGACCACAATTGTTGTGTGTCCAAGTGGAGGCACGTATGACCATACGTTCATGATAGATTTCAAGTGTTTGAAACCCTAGCCGCCACCAGCCTAAGTCATGCAAGGTGTTTTGCTTTGAACATGTGGTAGAGGTGTTGCACATGTGATGCTCGACGAAGAGTTGGTGAGATTCGCAAGTTGTTCGAGGGATCCGACAAGTCGGACTGCACTGCCTGGCGTGCTACAACAAATTTTGAATATGCACGTCTAGTGGTAAACTCGTGTCATAATTGCTAAGCATGGATCCAGCTGATGCATGGTAGGAAAATTTTATTTTATGCAAGCGTTGCACACCGTGTGTCCCAACACTCAGTATGATGGAAGTTCTAAGTTGTGTCGAGGGAGGGGGGGTTATATTTTCATGCTCCATGCCTCACTTGACATCGTCTATCTCTCGTCCATGCTCCGTCGTGGGGCAGAACTGATAGATGTTTGTTGGAACCACTACCTAGGACATAGTTGTATATTTGGAGTCGGCGGATGAGGATTGAGGACGTGAATCTATCTTTGTTGTGACACAACGCAAATTAGAGCAAATATTATTTTGGAAAAAGTCTATTTTAAACCCTGAACTCGTAGAGGTCGGGCGGTTCGGACCCTTAAGTCGAAATCCCAGTCATTTGCACACTGAACTATTCAATCCCGGTCTAAAATAAACCTTGTACATGTTTTTCCGAGAAAAAATAAAATTATAAAATTGCTACTCTCGCTGACAGTATTGATCCACATGTCATATTCATCATCTTCCCCAATCTAACACCACTGTTATTTTGTGTTTCGGAGGCTGGCGGCCGCCGCCGCGGCACCGTACGCATGTGTGTCGCGTCTTCCTTCCTGCCTGGCACGGCGGCATGCGTACATGAGCATGAATGGAGCCAGCGGGATGCTCAAATCCAAATCCAGATTAAAACAAAAAAGAAAGCGGAGAGGGATGGTCAACTTGACCCTGCTCATATGTGATTTGACAGCCTGATCGGGGTTTTTTCATGTTCTGCCTCGTCTCCATGGTCACGCGCAATGACAGACACGCACTTGCTCTGCTCGTGTGCTCCTGAATACCTAAGAGCAACTCCAGCCGTTGGCCTCCCCAGGCCGAATTGCCGGCGATTTTTTGGGCCTGCTGGGGGCGCCGGCGGAAAAAAAACGGCGTGGGGGCAGCCCGATTCCCAGCCGTGTCGCCCCCCAACCCGGCGTTTTCCGACGTTTTTCGGCGAAAACAATCATAGAACCCCATTTTACTAGTAAATCCATTATTTTTAAAGCAAATTTATCATTTGTATCAAATAATTCGACAGAAAAATTATTATAAATTGTTTAACAAATCATAAAATTTAAAACAAGTTTTTAAAATCAAATTACATAAAACCTAGACCTCGCCTTTGCGCCTCCACAGGTGCTCCACCAGATCTTGCTGCAATTGCTCATGAACTACTGGGTCTCGGATCTCCTGACGCGTTGCAAGGTAGGCAGTACATGATTTCGGTACAGGCAGACGCTCGCTCTCCTCTGGATCCTCGCCCACGAGAGGACCCTGTCTGAATTATGTCACCTTCTTCTCCTTCTCATCTACTGGATACTTCCGCTCGCTCTCAATGATCATGTTGTGCAAGATCACACAACAAGTCATCACCTCCCACATCTGATCTTTCGACCAGGACATAGCGGGATACCGGACAACAGCAAATCGAGCTTGGATCCCACCAAATGCCCGCTCGACATCCTTCCTGCAAGCCTCCTGACACTTGGCAAACCAAGCTTGAGCCGTCTTCGGCACAGGGTTTGAGATGGTTTTCACAAATGTTGACCATTTTGGATAGATACTATCTACCAGGTAGTATCCCTTGTTGTAATGGTGCCCGTTGATCTCGAAGTTCACCGGGGGAGCAATACCTTCAACAAGTTTGGAGAAGACAGGCGAGCACTGCAGGACGTTGATGTCGTTGTTTGATCCTGGCATTCGAAAGAAGGAATGCCAAATCCAGGTATCATACGAAGCCACTGCCTCAAGTACGACACTGCAACTGCCTTTGCGCCCTTTGTACATCCCCTGCCAAGCAAATGGACAGTTCTTCCATTTCCAGTGCATGCAGTCGATGCTTCCTAGCATCCCAGGAAATCCTCTTGCTTCATTCTCGGCTAGGATCCTGAAAGTGCATGGTTGATCCCAAGCATGGTTTTGGTAATTAATGACAATCTCTATGGACTAATATTTGCATTAAGCTATATTTGTAGGTGTCCATTAGCTTGCTTGTCTCCATGTGTTGGAGTCAAGGTCTTGCTTGTTCTCCAAGTGTTGGAGTCAAGGTTAAGGGAAGAAGATCATTTGTTGATCAAGGCCAAGGTGTTCGTCATCAAGATAAAGGCCAAGTGAAGGTATGCCGAATAGATGCTTCTCCCATCTTGGTGTATGGGGGAGCCACATGTGAATCTTCACCAAGCGAAGCGCAATCAAGAAGATGGTTCGTCTTGAGGAGATGAAGATCGTTTCCATCGACCTCAAGTGGATTACAAGCGCAAGGCAAAGGTATGATCTTGATAGGGCTTTTATTTTACCGGTCTCATGATGTTTAGTGAGAGACCGGGTTATAGGATAGATAGCCGTACTATCAAGAGGGGCTCTCGACCGAGTATCGTGATCGTATCGTTCGTAGAGAGCTCAAACCTTTGCATTCTTGCATTCTTGCAATCATCTTTATTGGTTCTTAGTTGGCTTTCATCCATGTGAGAACTTAGAGCTTGTGTTCATCTCCATACCAAGCTCTAGCTCATCAAAAACGGATCTCATGAATATCTTCTTGTGTTTTTGATATTGGAGGTTTTTTTCCGGTTCGTCTTTTCCAAGAGAGGTCAAACTCTCTCCTTGTGTCTTCCTCCTCACATGATGGACTATGATGTTTCTCCACAAGATCTTATTGATCTTTCCGTTGCGAATCCAACGAGCCCAAGATCATCGAAAACGGAGTCCGGATGATTAAGTTATGTTTTTTCTCGTATCGGTGTTCTGCTGTTTTTCAGTGTACCGGAAGTACCGGCCTCGCGGGCGGTACTACCGCTCGGAACTTCCGGAGCCACTTTCGGAGCCCAGTACCGCTTACGAAAGTTCGGTTCTGGACTCTAACGGAAGTAGCACCGGAAGTAGTACCGGAACTTCCGCTAAACCGGAAGTACCGGTCCTCCGAGCTGTACTACCGCTCGTAACTTCCGGAGCTACTTCCGGAACCCAGTACCGCTTACGAAAGTTCGGTTCTGGAGTTCAACGGAAGTAGCACCGGAAGTAGTACCGGTACTACCGCCATACCGGAACTACCGGTCCTGTTTCCGGTACTACCGGCCTTGTGGGTATTCTCTCTAGGCGTTGGCAGGCTTTTTCTGGGTGGGCCGGAAGTACCGCCCTCTGGGCCGGTACTACCGGTCCTGCGGGTTTTTGCTTCCTCTTCTAGCCGTTGGGGGCTGTTTTTCATGAGGCGGTAGTACCGCCCCTTGGGCCGGTACTACCGGCCCTGCGGGAATCTGAGCCCAACGACCAGATTTCCCAGGGCACCTATTTTAGGGGGTTTTCTTCCCCAACGGTTCTTTAACCCTTTTGAACATCTTGAGCTCACTTGCTTTTCCTCTCTCCTTCATTGTTGCCATCCTTGTGAGCTTGATTCCTCTCAATCCCTCCGATGATTCTTGCCCAAACTTAGGGATTCAAGAGAGGAGATCTAGATCTACCATTCCACCAATCAAATTCTCCTCTAAGTGAGGGGAACCTAGTGGATCTAGATTTTGGGGTTGCTTTGTGTTCATCTCCTTTGTTCTTCCTCTCTTATTCCCCCCAAAGCATTTGTTGCTTGGTTGGAATTTGGGAGTGAAGGACTTGACCACTTCGTGTGTTCTTGCCTCTTGCATTAGTTGCATCGGGTTTCTCTCTCCGCGGTGATACGTGAAGGTCGAAGTTGAGAAGCTTGTTACTCTTGGGTGCATTGTGTTCCCAAGAGCTTTGTGCCTCTTGGGTGCATTGTGTACCCTAGACGGATTGGAGGTGCCGCGAAGACTTCGAGTTGTGAAGCTTCGGCACGTTTGGGAGCCCCCAATTGAGTTGTGGGTGTGTGCCCCAAGGAAGTTGTAAAAAGGCTCCGGAATCCGCCTCGAAGGATTCCGATAGTGGAAGGTGAACCAATCCCTTGGGTGAGGTTCATCGGAGAATAGGGTGAGGCCTTTGTGGCATCTTGAGTAGGCCTCTTGTGACGAGCTCACACCCCTCCAACGAGACGTACTCCCTTAACAAGGAGGAACTCGGGAATACATCCTCGTCTCCGCGTGCCTCGGTTATCTCTATACCCGAGCTTTTATTTATGCACTTTACATTGTGATAGCCTTCGTGCTTGAAGTTTATATCTTGCTATCACCTTGTTGCTTGCCTTGCTTAGCATAAGTTGTTGGTGCACATAGGTGAGCCTAGTAATTAGGTTGTTGGCTTGTTAATTGAAACACATAGTTTTATTCCGCAATTATCAAGCCCCTAATTAGAAAAAGTGTTAATCGCCTATTCACCCCCCCCCCCTCTAGGCGACATCCGGGCATAGCTTGTTCTTTCAGATCCGAGCAGTGTCTTCAGCAGTGGGTGATCGCAAATATTCAGGTCCAAATGCGCCAATTACGGCTCTGCGGAACCTGTAGAAGCACTCAAGGATGGTGGATTCGGCCATGCGCAGATAGTCATCCTGCGAATCAGCTGGAGCTCCATATGCAAGCAATCTCAATGCGACCGTGCACTTCTGGAGCGAGGAAAAACTAACCGTACCGGTGCAGTCCTTCTTGCAAACAAAGTAGTTGTCGAACTCTCGGACGCCATGCACAATCTTAAGGAAAAGGTGCCGATTCATCCTGAAACGGCGCCGAAATGTCTTCTCGCCGTGTACTGGATCGTCGGCGAAGTAGTCGGCATATAGCATGCAATACCCCTCGGCACGCTGGCGTGCCTTGCTCTTGCGCCGACCTGGTGCCGAACCACCGCGCTTCGGCTGTGCATCGGCGTCGTACAGGCCAACCAGACAGGCGAGCATCAGCATGTGCTCTTCGTCATCGGCGGCGGCAGAGTCGGCTTCCTCGTCCAGCAGAGCGGCGAGCATCTCTTAATCGTCGGAGTCCATCGAGGCAAAGCGTCAAACACCTCGCGGGCAGGGTGGAGGCGGATGTGCTCGAAGCTTGACCGCGACGGCGATTCTCGGGTGGAGGCGGATAGGGCGGGGACGGGGGATACGGCAGAGGGTGTCGTCGCGGTGGTTGGCGGTGGTTTTGGTGGCGAGCTCGCGGCGGAAGGGAGGAGTCGGTGCCGACGACGGGGAGAAGGAGAGGAGGAAAGGACGAATCTGTTGGTGGAAAGGTGCGTTCTCTCGCCGACAGGGGTGCCCCGCGCGGTTTTCCCCTTTCGCCGGCGCCCCCAGGACGAACCCAGCGCGCTGGGTTCGGCCTGGGACGCCGGATAAAATTTGGCCCAAATCCGGCGAAAAACGAGTGTCGGGGATATAACCCCGGGTATCCCAGAGTTGGTGGTTTTCCATGCGAGACCCAGGTTGCCTGGCAATACTGTTCACCCGGGGGTACTGTTCATCCGACATACCCGGAGTGCTGTTCACCCGGGGGGTACTGTTCATCCGACATACCCGGAGCACTGTTCACCCGGGGGGGGGGGGGGGGGGGGGTACTGTGCATCCGACATACAGGAGTACTGTTCACCCGGGGTACAGTCATTCGTCATACAGAAACACTGTTCACCCAGGGGGTACTGTTCATCCGACATACCGAGAACACTGTTCACCCGGGGTACTGTCATTCGACATACCCGAGTACTGTTCACCCGGGGGTACTGTTCATCCGACATACCGAGGGCACTGTTCACCCGATACTGTTCACCCGACATACATGACCCGGTATGACACTGTTCACCTCGGAACCCGTTCATCCGACATGTCTCGCCACTGTTCATCCGACATCCGGCCCACTCCGACATTCGCCACCCGGCCGGCCAACTCCAGCATCCAGCTCCCGACATCCAGCACAACCAGGTACTGGGACGCTCCCAGCTCGTACCTGGTACGGCTACCAGTTGACCAAATAGGAACAAGACAAAGATGAGGGCATTGCCAGCATGGCTACAATGACGCGGACGTGACTAGAGTACAGGTGATGACGCATGTGCAGTGTTGATTAGACCCCAGTAGTCATTTCAGCTACAGCGCAGCACCCATACCGTGCATAGTGTTCTGTGGGCCACCCCTTGTCCCCTGGGCTCTCCCTATATAAAGAGCACCAGGGGAGAGCTCTGGACAGCCCCGAAGGGGCTCATTTTCCCCCGTGAACTCCGTCTCACTTCCTCTCTTTGCTAGCTTACCACTGTTTTGCTCTCACATACAGCTCAATGAGCCCTTGTACAGATAACATATACAGATATGAGAATACACCAAATAGGATAGATGCTGCAGTAGGGGTTTTATCTCTCGCGAGAGCCCCGAAGCAGGGTAAATCCTTGTGTTCGTTTGTTTATCCGTGTGTGCTCTTCAGCACATAATCCCTCCCCGAATCCTCTAGCGTCCAATCGGCCCCACCTTAAGCCTATATGCCATCTGTCCGTGCACCACCACGACAGTTGGCGCCCACCGTGGGGCTGAGAGTGGCGCTTGCTGGATCAAATTCGGACGAGAACTTTTTTGGTTAACTCGGGGACTCGACTCCGACATTATCCCCGGGTTAACAAAAGTCAAACCGACATAAGAATATCCAAAACCGGCGTGAGTTAGCCTGATCCGAGTTAAATTAGTCAGTTCCGAGTTATGTAGGCCAGATCCGAGATATACACAGCCAAATTCGACATAATAGCAGCCCAAACCGAGTTAAATGCAGCCCATGCCGACATATCCATCAGCTGGGCCGAATCATTTTAACCTCGGTCGGCCCGAGTCTCTTATCTCGGTGGCCCGAGTCTTTTTACTTCGGCTGGTCCGAAATCCAAATATCCCTAGGCATCATCGGCATCTCCAGATTCGGCAGGGCCGAGGCGTCAATCCCGGCTGCGTCCAGTTCACCTTAGCACCCGCGTCCCGGGTCTCATCTTTCCGAGATCCCCTGCACCAACATGTCCGCACTTGGCCGTCCTCGAGCTCAGCCGCGGCCACCCCAGGCCGGCCGTCTCCAGCTCCGCCCTGCTTCAGCCGCCTCCGACCGGGTGGCCGCGCCCTGCCCCGCCTCCTGACTGGAAGCGCTCCACCGCGTCACCTACATCAGAGCTGCCCCGAGCTCCTCCCGGGCCGGCTCTCCACCTCGACCTCGCCCTGCGCCGCCTCGGCCGCCCGAGTTCGCCGAGATCGGTCTTCTGCATGCCATGGCCGGCCGGCTCCGCATCGACCTCGCCTTGGCCGGTTTCGGCCCCGCCTCGGCCGCCCTGGCCGGCCCTATCCCCGCGCCTCCGCGTCCCGAGCTCCGAGCATCCGCGCCTCCGCGTCCGAAGCTCCGCATCCGCGCCTCCGCGTCCGAAGCTCCGCACCCGTGCCTCCGCGTCCCGAGCTCCGCGACCGGCTCTGCCGTACCCCGGCTCCCTCGCCCGGATAGCCGGTCTCGCCTCGCTCCGGCCTCGGAGGGCTGACCCAGCTGGCCTACCTCTGGCTTGGCCGACTCCCCGCCTGGCCGGCGTGCCCTGAGCCGCCCTGTCCGGCTCCCTGCGCCACCTGCCTTGACCGGTTCCTGTGAAGAGGAAAAGGAAAGAAAAAAGAATAGAAGGAGGAAGAGAGGATGGTGCGGTGAGTGTGGGGATGAGCTGACCGGGTAATGCTGTGTCGGCAGCAGAGTAGAAAAAAAAGGGAAAGAAAAGATAGGGTGCGTTGGATCAACCGCGTAACATATGTCGGCAGCCGAGTAAAATAACTGACCGAGTAGCAGAGAGACGGCTGCCGGCATATAAAAGGAAATAGGCTGTGTCGGCTAAGAATTATTCGCCGAGGTTAGAAGTAAGATTGGCCGGCATATGGGCATACCGGCCGAGAAGAAATGACTCGGTCAGGATGAGTCAGGCCGACATAAAAATATGTCGGCCGGCGTTAAAAAATACGTCTCTGACCGAGGTAAAAAGGCTGGTATCTCGGCTCCGTTTGGTGGGCCGAGTGAGACATGCCCGGTTTTACCCTTGCAGGTTTTTTCCGTTGTCTGCGCTGTTCGGTCAGATGGACCAACCGTGCTGGAATCAGTTGCATCCTGGTTGTCCGGGTCTAGCACCTCGGCTATTTGAATATCTAGCCTGCGCCTGCTGGAACGTTTCCGCCCAGTCTACACCGACATTGCAATGTAAGTATTTACGGTATTTAGTTCTGTACCGCTCGTGTGGTTAACACGGGCAGAACTCGGGGACTGCCCCGCGCTTAATTTATTTTTCCCCCGGGGTCAAGCATTTCGACCCGGGGACTGCTCGTTTGTTCAGGAGTTTGTCTTTTCCTAGTTGTTAAAAATAGCTCGAGGACTGCCCCCTCTAGCATGCTTAGTTGTTTTTCCCGGGAGCAAAATGTTTTGACCGGGCGGCTGATTAGCCGTTAGCTTAGCTTTCTTCCTGGATAAGAAAAGTTACTCGGGGACTCGGTTGAGTTCGAGTCTGCCTCCTCGTACTTAATCTTGCTGCTAGATTCAGTTTCCGGCATGTGCCAAGTTTATTTCATTTTGTTAATAGAACTGCTGTTCGCGTTAAATAGTCGGTATATATGTGTTTGGACTAATATCATACAGGGGTACCAGATTTACGGAATTATTATTTATCACTAGAGTCGTGGCATTGACAATATCTCCAGATCGCCGTTTATTTCGGTTCGCCAAAATATCAGGGCATCCTACAATATCTTGAATCGCCGTTTATTTCGGTTTGCCAAAATATCACGGCATTTATCTCATATCATCAAGCATCTCACAATTGTTATCTTTATCGGCTTTACCGACTATCATGATTCTTCAATTATCCGAACTTGCAGAGTATCCTAGCATCATTATCTCGGTGCATCGAGTCGAAATATATCTAATCTCCCTGAATGTTATGTGTTGAGAAATATCTCCACTCGTCATTTGACCAGTGCCCATGAAGGCAAAATGTCAAAGTCAGCCAATGACGGCTATATGTTGGTGCAGATAGCACTACCGACATGTCGGTGCGGTAAAAGCCCAAGGTGGAAGAAACCGATATATGAGAAATGCCCATGCAGGCTTTATGTCAAACCAGTTCATGCTGGAGACATAGGATGTCGGTAAAACGCCCAGAGTGGCTAGAAACCGACATCTCTGTGCGGTAAAGCCCGAGATGGCTAAAAACCGACATACAATAAATGCCCATGCTGGCCGCATGTCAATCCAGCAAAAGGCTGTTGACATCCGACATATGAAACATGCTCGTGCAGGCAGTGTGCCAAATTGCTCAGTGTCGGCTGAAACATCTATGTGTGGCCATGCCCATGCATGTGTAACATCCCAAATTTTGGAATGTTTTAAAAATCACAAAAAAATTAAAATTTTAATTATTAATTAATTAAAGTCTCCAAAAAAATCAAGAAAAGATTTTATAGAAGATTGTTTTGACATCTTCCAAATTATATTTTAAATTTAATAGTCCTTTATCTTCCAATCTCAACTTTAAAGTTTTGGAAATAAAATATTTAAATGAGTTTTCAAATAGTACTTTCCACTTTGGATATTTGTTGATTTAAAATAAATAATATGGGGATATTATAAACCCTATATTATTTGAGAAAATGATTTAAGCATTTTTCCAAGCTCTGCTTATAAAATGTTTTATCTCAAATTATTTTAACATGAAAATGAGCTATCATTTTCAATGATATTACTTATATTATCATCTGGTTTTTAATTAAATATTTTGGGATATTTATAAACCTTAATTTGGAAATTTCCCAAATAGCCATATAAGGCAAATTTGACCAAAAAGGGTATTTTGGTAATTTTGTTTTGACCAAAAATAGTTCCTAAATGTCTATTTTGACTATTTGGAATTTTAAAAAAATTTACAAATTTATTTGACTTTATTTGGAGACTTAAATCAAAATCTATAAAAGAAAACAGAAAATAGAAAAAAAAATCGATGACGTCATCATCTTTAAGCTCCAGGACGTGAGTTACGTCTCTCACTACCGTTTCTTCCTGAATTGATTGCGGGAGTTTGACAGCCCCAAATGAAGTGTTGTTTCGTGCTATGCGAAGCCCTCCATCCCCTCTTCCTTTTGCCCCCAAAATCCCTCTCCAAAACGCCCCCGTGCTGGCGAATTTGTTCGCCGGAGTTTCGCCTCGCCCCCGCCGTTTTCTCCAATTTCGGCCGCCACGGTGAGCCAGAGCCGCCCCTTCTTGGTTCTTCTGGCTTCCCTTGGTCACGCGCAACTTCCTGATATCCCCTTCGATTTTTCCCCGCAGCCGTTTGGCGTGCGCGTCCTCGCCCGAATCTCGCAGGCGCACTGCACGTCTCCGGCCGTTCGTTGCCGCTGCTCCTAGACGCGGTCGTCGACGCCGCCCTCTCCATATTCTTGGCCTCGTCGCGCCACACCCCGTAGACACCACCCCCAGGCCGTCGGATTTTCTCGCCGGAGTTTGTTCGGACGCCACCGTTTTTCCGTCGATTCCGGCCTCCCCGGCTGCTCCTCGCCGTCCCGGCTCCTTCTCGTCGCGCCGCCAACCTCCGGCCTCGCCCCTTCGCCCTCCCTCCGGTCAAGCTGCCTCGCGTCCTCCACTTCCGGAGCTCGCCTCCGACCCACGCCTCTCCTCCGCTCCAGTAAGCCATGGCCGCCACCACCCAAGCTCCTCCGGCCATCTCCGGCCACCTCCCTCCGGCCAGCCGCGCCACTCTGTCCCTCCTCTCCACCTCCTCGCTGCCTCCCGAGCCGGCCACCTCCACCTGCAGCGGCTGCCTGTTCGTCTCCTGCCCAACGTCCTCTGCCCGCAACATGTTCGATGAAATTCCTGCAAGACGTCGGCGTCCCGTATCCGTCTCCGGTGTGCCGTTGTCGAGTTCCCCGATGTTGTCTCCGTGTCGTGCAGCCTCGGTTCCCCGTCTCCGTGCTGCTGTGTCTCCCGACGGCTCCATGTCGTGCGTGCTGCCCGTCCCCGACGCTTGCCTCCGTGCATGCCCGGCTGTTTCCGTCGTGTGTCTCTTTCCCGTCGTGAAGCGCCAACCCGTCCCCGCTCCGGCCGTGGACTTCCTCCGTTGCCGCGCGCCTCCGCTCTGACCCAAGCTCGTCCGTCCCCGTTGCCGTCGTCGTGTTCTGCTCCCGACGTGCCTCCACGTCGAGTCCGCCTCGTGTACCGCAACCCGACACCAAAATCTACCATGTCATTTTTCCGCCTCGATGTCGTGTCGTGTTCCGTCCCCGACGTCCCCGTCGTGAAACCGACCCGACGACCACCTCCGTGTCCGTCGTGCTTCCGACCATCCATCTCCGTCCGTGTATCCGTCTCCTTGTGCCCTCCGTACCCGATGTCGTGTTGTCTTCGTCCCCGTCGTGCTTCCGTTTGTTCCCATCGTGTGTGTTCTCCATGTCGTGGATGCCTCCATGCCCCGACCGTTCCCGACGTGTCTCGTTTCCGGTGTCCGTCTCCGTACGCGTTCCGTCGTGTTTCCTCCCGGTGCTATGAACCCGGATGTTCCCGTCGTGAACCCGCTCCCAACCCGCCGTGAAACCCGACGACTTCTCCGTGTAAGACACCGTGAACTCCTTCGACCCCGAAGACCGGAGCTGCCAAATTCTTCCACGACGACCGTGAACGACTAACGGTGTCGTACGACGATGAACCGAGTATGACTACTTTGGCTACTTCCACGACATCGACTATTCCCGGAGGTCATGTGTGATATTCTACGTCGACTACCCGTCTACATCATGTGTTGTGGACATCTTTCTCCCCGTCTACACGACATTCGTTCGCTTTGGGTGAGCAATCTCATTCTCATATTGACCACAAACGAAAATCCTAAACCCAATTATCTGATTCATTTTGCAGATTGGGTCATGTGTTGAACTTGTACCACCAACCTAGTTATCCTTGTTGCCATCCTTGTTTGTCCTCATGTTTGTTTTACTTGAATGTTGTATTGTTGTTGATTGTTGTTTCTTTGCAATGTTTAGATCGAAAGCAACGTTCTACGTCGAAAGAGTATGTGAGCAACGACTAGTTTCAAAGGCAAGTGCATACACCCTTTCATGAAAGACCTACTATTTTATTATATATGCACTGTAGACTATTTCAGTAGTATGCATGATAGGTGTACTACTATATTGCTATGCAGACCTGTTTAGTATACCTCCCTTTATTCCTGTTGATTTAGGAACCCATTCACTTGGTAGAAGTTAGAACTGCTATGCTGAAATGTTTTATTGTAGTACGAAAGGATACAAACTCTACTAAGTTAATGAACTACCTGGGTGGCAATTGGTTTGCTCTATTGGTGGGTTAAAGTTGAGTGGCTGCTCAGGCCCAGTTCTGCGGGTACCTGAGTACGTGCACTTGGGAACGGCCACCCAGAAACAAAGAGATTCGATGTCACTCTGCGTTTAGATTGCTTCCAGTGCAGCCACTAGTCATATGGGCTCTGTCTTGACGGAGTAAGTTGTATGGACCTGGGTCAGCGAGATCTGAAGATGTAGCGGGGTAGGTGGACGGTGATCTCGCTAGTAGTACCACGGGAAAGTACTTCTGAAAAGTCTTGTCTTGGTCTTCTCCTTTCCTTTTCACTAAATGAGGGTTAAGGATGGAATGGGTTGATCGAGTCTAGTGGGGAAAGTGCCACAAACTCTCGAGAGTAATAAACTATGATCATAGCCGTGTCCCCGGTTACGGACAATTCTGAGCAGCTGGACAAGGATGTCGATGGAAAATCTCCTCATTCCAATTTCATAATAAAATTTGATGGGTGAACTCGGGTATATGAGACCTTGGATGCGTTCCATGGGTGTGTCTCATATTGAAAATTTGAGAAAGAAATGTTTTATGAAAAGTAGGACAAAATTTGCTTTACGCAATAGCCTTGAACTCCACCAGCAAAATAAGCATGTAGTATTAGTCTTGCCATTTTATATTCCACCAAAGTATCACTTGCCGGCCTGTCACAAGGTATTGACCCAAATTCCCTGGGCTGCAATGTTAACGTTGCAGGTTTTTTTTTATGATGACGAGTGAGGACGTCTACCTTTCGAGCTTGCAACCAACATGTATGCCAGTGGCACATGAAGATGATGAAGCTCTCTGTGCTACTTATGTTTCCGCTGCTAAAACTTTGCATTCAAGCTAGCCTTTGGCTATGCAATTTGTAAAGAATATTTTATTTATGGATCTTGCGATGTAATAATTATTTGACATTGATGCATGATATTACATCTATTTGTGAATTGCTATCCGTACTCGATCCAGGGAATAGCATATTTCACGATGTGGTCTTGCTTTTCTAAGCGAGGACGCCACAAGATGGTATCAGAGCGTAATGTTGCCTGTAGGCTCGAAAACTTTAGGTTTGGATTAGAAATAGGAAATACCATAGGAACAAATTTTATTTTCTATTCGTCCAAAACTTTCCTAATATCTTTCTTGTAACCTCCTCACCTAATTGCTTTCTAAGTTGTCTTATCTGATTTATAGATGACCATAACTTTGGGATGTTTCCGAAGGTATTGAAGATCAACTTGACAAGCATGTGAAGCCATCAAGGGCAAACGTTGATCTCTTCGATTTAGACTTCACAACAACCAGAGATATCCTGATGAACCCAAAGAAGTAGAAGAGGGACTGGAAGCACTGAAGAAATAGATAGACTAGACCACCATTATATAGAATAACGTTATCGTGGTATTGTATTGACTTACCAAATTGTGGTATGTCAGTACTATCATTCTTATTTTTAAAACCTTTATCATGTTAGTTTTGTTTTCCAAACTATATATTTTCGAAATTAAAAAGGAATGGTTGCTTTTACCACTGTTTGATGTTTGTTTACCATTGTTTGTTGCTTGTTGCTTGCTAGATGTTTTTGTAAGATGATTTGCCTTGATCTGCTGTGTGTGGGTAGGAATACTTCTCTTAGATCTTTCTATCTCTACTCATTAATGCTAAACCAAAACCATATGTCTCACCCACATACCAACCAGGACGATGATAGCCACCTCAAGATGCCTTATGCAATGTAGCTGCTGATGAAAGCTCAGACTCAGGTGACTCAAGTGTTGAGGAAATGGTCTGTAAGAAGAAGTAGAATGTGGGAGTAGAAACTAAAGAGGTAAAGTGATGAAAAAAAATCCTATTGTACCAACAACAAGAAGAAGAAACACTGAAGGAGATGCTGCTGGCGAATCGACGTTCTATAGGAGTACTTCTCTTATATCCTTCTATCTCTATTCACCCATTCTAGGCCCAACAAAGCCAATCAGATGGCTCAACAATAGACCAACCATAATGAGAGATGCAGAATACAACGAGTGATGAAAATCCAATCTCACATATTTCGTTGAAGACCTGAAGACTAGCCAACAACAAAACCAAGGAGGAGAAGCAATGAAGAATCTCCAAGATGTGAAGTGACGATGTATAGGAATTTTTACGGTACCCAATAGTTTGAAGAATCGATAGTCTAGTTTAGGCTGTCTTGCAGATTGGAAACTTTCTGTTGGACAAGTGAGGATGACCGAGTATTAGAATACGAGACTCACCAGACCAAGTGCAAGGTGATGATTGAGTGCGTCGTGGATTGGCCCCCATGACTACTACTCATATCATTCATTTTTGTTATGCGGAATGATAAGTCTTGAGTGACATACCTATGAGAGAGCCGACGATGAAAAGCCTAAACCATAGGATGGTAATAAATGTTATACCCTTAAATTAAGGCAAGTGCTGCCAAGGCGTATAAAATACGGTGAGGATAAACCACAGCTTTTGTGAAGAAGAAGAGATTCTGCAATGAAAGTTTTGACCTACCATGAGAGTTTCGTTAGAATTGACGCTTTGTTGCAGTGAAGGATGCCAGCCTAGAGAAGAAATATTTCCGGAGACATCACATGGATGAGGATGTAATATGTCAAGCCATATTAAAGAGAATGGTATCCGAAGTTATCTAAAGAGACACCCACCTATTGGAGATGGAGCACTTCATGAGTGTAAGATATAGTTGAATCCAGTGAGACCTAAAGACTAACTCGATGGACCCTAGCCCGAAGGAAAGAGTTATAGACTGCCTACAAAAGTTTCTTTTAAGGGTGGTAGCCCACCCAGTTGCCTAAACCTAGTTGTCCCAAACCCATCTTTCTTTCTAGCCTCTTCGAATCTCGGGGACGAGATTCCTTTTAAGGGTGGTAGGTTTGTAACATCCCAAATTTTGGAATGTTTTAAAAATCACAAAAAAATTAAAATTTTAATTATTAATTAATTAAAGTCTCCAAAAAATCAAGAAAAGATTTTATAGAAGATTGTTTTGACATCTTCCAAATTATATTTTAAATTTAATAGTCCTTTATCTTCCAATCTCAACTTTAAAGTTTTGGAAATAAAATATTTAAATGAGTTTTCAAATAGTACTTTCCACTTTGGATATTTGTTGATTTAAAATAAATAATATGGGGATATTATAAACCCTATATTATTTGAGAAAATGATTTAAGCATTTTTCCAAGCTCTGTTTATAAAATGTTTTATCTCAAATTATTTTAACATGAAAATGAGCTATCATTTTCAATGATATTACTTATATTATCCTCTGGTTTTTAATTAAATATTTTGGGATATTTATAAACCTTAATTTGGAAATTTCCCAAATAGCCATGTAAGGCAAATTTGACCAAAAGGGTATTTTGGTAATTTTGTTTTGACCAAAAATAGTTCCTAAATGTCTATTTTGACTATTTGGAATTTTACAAATTTTTACAAATTTATTTGACTTTATTTGGAGACTTAAATCAAAATCTATAAAAGAAAACAGAAAATAGAAAAAAAAAATCGATGACGTCAGCGATGACGTCATCATCTTCAAGCTCCAGGACGTGAGTTACGTCTCTCACTACCGTTTCTTCCCGAATTGATTGCGGGAGTTTGACAGCCCCAAATGAAGTGCTGTTTCTTGCTATGCGAAGCCCTCCATCCCCTCTTCCTTTTGCCCCCAAAATCCCTCTCCAAAACGCCCCCGTGCTGGCGAATTTGTTCGCCGGAGTTTCGCCTCGCCCCCGCCGTTTTCTCCAATTTCGGCCGCCACGGTGAGCCAGAGCCGCCCCTTCTTGGTTCTTCTGGCTTCCCTTGGTCACGCGCAACTTCCTGATATCCCCTTCGATTTTTCCCCGCAGCCGTTTGGCGTGCGCGTCCTCGCCCGAATCTCGCAGGCGCACTGCACGTCTCCGGCCGTTCGTTGCCGCTGCTCCTAGACGCGGTCGTCGACGCCGCCCTCTCCATATTCTTGGCCTCGTCGCGCCGCACCCCCAGGCCGTCGGATTTTCTCGCCGAAGTTTGTTCGGCCGCCACCGTTTTTCCGTCGATTCCGGCCTCCCCGGCTGCTCCTCGCCGTCCCGGCTCCTTCTCGTCGCGCCGCCGACCTCCGGCCTCGCCCCTTCGCCCTCCCTCCGGTCAAGCTGCCTCGCGTCCTCCACTTCCCGAGCTCGCCTCCGACCCACGCCTCTCCTCCGCTCCAGTAAGCCATGGCCGCCACCACCCAAGCTCCTCCGGCCATCTCCGGCCACCTCCCTCCGGCCAGCCGCGCCACTCTGTCCCTCCTCTCCACCTCCTCGCTGCCTCCCGAGCCGGCCACCTCCACCTGCAGCGGCTGCCTGTTCGTCTCCTGCCCAACGTCCTCTGCCCGCAACGTGTTCGATGAAATTCCTGCAAGACGTCGGCGTCCCGTATCCGTCTCCGGTGTGCCGTTGTCGAGTTCCCCGATGTTGTCTCCGTGTCGTGCAGCCTCGGTTCCCCATCTCCATGCTGCTGTGTCTCCCGACGGCTCCATGTCGTGCGTGCTGCCCGTCCCCGACGCTTGCCTCCGTGCATGCCCGGCTGTTTCCGTCGTGTGTCTCTTTCCTGTCGTGAAGCGCCAACCCGTCCCCTCTCCGGCCGTGGACTTCCTCCGTTGCCGCGCGCCTCCGCTCCGACCCAAGCTCGTCCGTCCCCGTTGCCGTCGTCGTGTTCTGCTCCCGACGTGCCTCCACGTCGAGTCCGCCTCGTGTACCGCAACCCGACACCAAAATCTACCATGTCATTTTTCCGCCTCGATGTCGTGTCGTGTTCCGTCCCCGACGTCCCCGTCGTGAAACCGACCCGACGACCACCTCCGTGTCCGTCGTGCTTCCGACCATCCGTCTCCGTCCGTGTATCCGTCTCCTTGTGCCCTCCGTTTAGTATACCTCCCTTTATTCCTGTTGATTTAGGAACCCATTCACTTGGTAGAAGTTAGAACTGCTATGCTGAAATGTTTTATTGTAGTACGAAAGGATACAAACTCTACTAAGTTAATGAACTACCTAGGTGGCAATTGGTTTGCTCTATTGGTGGGTTAAAGTTGAGTGGCTGCTCAGGCCCAGTTCTGCGGGTACCTGAGTACGTGCACTTGTGAACGGCCACCCAGGAACAAAGAGATTCGATGTCACTCTGCGTTTAGATTGCTTCCAGTGCAGCCACTAGTCATATGGGCTCTGTCTTGACGGAGTAAGTTGTATGGACCTGGGTCAGCGAGATCTGAAGATGTAGCGGGGTAGGTGGACGGTGATCTCGCTAGTAGTACCACGGGAAAGTACTTCTGAAAAGTCTCGTCTTGGTCTTCTCCTTTCCTTTTCACTAAATGAGGGTTAAGGATGGAATGGGTTGATCGAGTCTAGTGGGGAAAGTGCCACAAACTCTCGAGAGTAATAAAACTATGATCATAGCCGTGTCCCCGGTTACGGACAATTCTGAGCAGCTGGACAAGGATGTCGATGGAAAATCTCCTCATTCCAATTTCATAATAAAATTTGATGGGTGAACTCGGGTATATGAGACCTTGGATGTGTTCCATGGGTGTGTCTCATATTGAAAATTTGAGAAAGAAATGTTTTATGAAAAGTAGGACAAAATTTGCTTTACGCAATAGCCTTGAACTCCACCAGCCAAATAAGCATGTAGTATTAGTCTTGCCATTTTATATTCCACCAAAGTATCACTTGCCGGCCTGTCACAAGGTATTGACCCAAATTCCCTGGGCTGCAACGTTAATGTTGCAGGTTTTTTTTACGATGACGAGTGAGGACGTCTACCTTTCGAGCTTGCAACCAACATGTATGCCAGTGGCACATGAAGATGATGAAGCTCTCTGTGCTACTTATGTTTCCGCTGCTAAAACTTTGCATTCAAGCTAGCCTTTGGCTATGCAATTTGTAAAGAATATTTTATTTATGGATCTTGCGATGTAATAATTATTTGACATTGATGCATGATATTACATCTATTTGTGAATTGCTATCCGTACTCGATCCAGGGAATAGCATATTTCACGATGTGGTCTTGCTTTTCTAAGCGAGGGCGCCACAGCATGCGATGCATTTCTAGTGCAAACTGTCCATCTCGTTGTTGATTCGGATGAGCTCGGTCAACCGGATGACGCGTTTGGTCTAGAGGGCATGGCTAGACGACAGACTTATGATGGCAGACATACGATTTTGGTAAATGCCCAGCTTGGCTATAAATCAACATGTGGTGAAGCCCATGCAGGCTGCAAAATGACACAGCACGTGCTGCCGACATGGGATGTTAATATTTCCTATGATGGCTGTATATCGGATTCAGCCCAAGCTGGCTAGATTTTGAGTACCAACTCTGCGATACCAATTTTTTGTGAGACTATGCACGACTCTACGAGTCCCACTTAGCCTCGGGGACTACTGTCGGGGATATAACCCCGGGTATCACAGAGTTGGTGGTTTTCCATGCGAGACCCAGGTTGCCTGGCAATACTGTTCACCCGGGACTGTTCATCCGACATACCCGGAGCACTGTTCACCCGGGGGTACTGTTCATCCGACATACCCGGAGCCCTGTTCACCCGGGGGGGTTACTGTTCATCCGACATACAGGAGCACTGTTCGCCCGGGGTACTGTCATCCGACATACAGGAACACTGTTCACCCAGGGGTGCTGTTCATCCGACATAACGAGAACACTGTTCACCCGGGGTACTGCCATCCGACATACACGAAGCACTGTTCACCCGGGGGTACTGTTCATCCGACATACCGAGGGCACTGTTCACCCGATACTGTTCACCCGACATACATGACCCGGTATGACACTGTTCACCTCGGAACCCGTTCATCCGACATGTCTCGCCACTGTTCATCCGACATCCGGCCCACTCCGACATTCGCCACCCGGCCGGCCAACTCCAGCATCCAGCTCCCGACATCCAGCACAACCAGGTACTGGGACGCTCCCAGCTCGTACCTGGTACGGCTACCAGTTGACCAAATAGGAACAAGACAAAGATGAGGGCATTGCCAGCATGGCTACAGTGACGCGGACGTGACTAGAGTACAGGTGATGACGCATGTGCAGTGTTGATTAGACCCCAGTAGTCATTTCAGCTACAGCGCAGCACCCATACCGTGCATAGTGTTCTGTGGGCCACCCCTTGTCCCCTGGGCTCTCCCTATATAAAGAGCACCAGGGGGAGAGCTCTGGACAGCCCCGAAGGGGCTCATTTTCCCCCGTGAGCTCCGTCTCACTTCCTCTCTTTGCTAGCTTAGCACTGTTTTGCTCTCACATACAGCTCAAGGAGCCCTTGTACAGATCACATATACAGATATGAGAATACACCAAATAGGATAGATGCTGCAGTAGGGGTTTTATCTCTCGCGAGAGCCCCGAAGCAGGGTAAATCCTTGTGTTCGTTTGTTTATCCGTGTGTGCTCTTCAGCACATAATCCCTCCCCGAATCCTCTAGCGTCCAATCGGCCCCACCTTAAGCCTATATGGCATCTGTCCGTGCACCACCACGACAACGAGGCCTTGGGGGTGTTCTAGGGGCGCGACTACGGGGATAATGGACCGCCGGCGTCGAAAAGTTGTCCTGTGGGGGCTTCGTGGGGGGACGGCTGGAGTTGCTCTAATTCCCTACCTTTTTAACACACCGACCGGCGGCGGGAGAGAAAATCTGGAAGGAAGCCATGTGCGCGGGCAGCGGAGGAGCCCGCGCAGCGGCGCTGAGAACTCAGGGCGGTCGTGTCGTCGAGCACGCAGGCGAGCGGCGCGAGCGCCGGGACGGCGGCATCCACGCAGCACGCTTTAGGATTCAACTGCAGTATGCACTCTACAGGGATTCAAGCATTCAGCAGCCGAGCAGAAGCAAGCACGCCGGCAGACGGCCTAGCCTAGGTGAGCATCAGAAGATCGCGCGCACGCAACACATGGATTGAGATAGAAGATGAATTTGACATGACGGACCATATAGTCAAGTGAGGCAGTTGGTATTCCTGGCCGGGATTTTTATTTTCCTGGTGTGCCAAACAGGTCTAAGGGTTTAATTTAGACCGGGATTCAATAGTTCGGGGGTGCAAACAGGGATTTCGACTTCAAGTTTTAATCCGCCCAACCTCTATAAGTTTAAGGTTTAAAATGGACTTTTTCCTATTATTTTTTCAATTTGACGAAATTGTTCTATGACAATAACTATTTTTTGTAGGGACACAAACATTTCTATTCATTAGCAGTTTAGCACCATTCTTGAGCTCCAATGAAGAAGTAATTTGATTGGTAATTTTTTTGACTGTAAGAAGGGAAAAGGAGAAAGAAGCACACTGCCATTGCTTGTTCATCGTACTTGGAAAAAATTGAGTTCTTGATCATCTATTCACTCTATCGTTCTTCCTTCTCTAAGTTCTGACAAGTTTTAGAGTATGGGACCATACAAACCTACACATACAACAGAAAGCCTTGTACCAGCTGCCATCTCCACACAACACCATTGCATCAACGAGCTTAGAGGCGCGGTATATGTTGTGAGAAACGAAGAGCTGCGGCCAGCCGCACCCTGCTTAAGTTTTTTTTTTTAGGAAAGACACCCGAAGGCATCTTACAAGTTTTGGCAAAGCAGTGAATAAAAAATAACTGACAACAGTGTGGCCGGACCACAGCAACGTGTGGGTATGTAAAACTAAGGACATGTTTCATTGTCAGGATTCTAAAAATACATGGATAAGGTAGACACAAGATTACAATATCATCCACATTTCATCCTACATGATTTAGGTTTGTTGAATTGTATCACATGAATAATAAGATATCTGCCCAATAGGTTGCAGTAGACTTGAGGAAAAAACCTAGGATTTAACCCTATGAATCAAACAATCCATAGCAAAAAAAAATCTAACAATTCAAAACTTCCAAAAGTCTTATGAAAATCAGTAGAATCAGAGAGGCCCAAATGAGGATGCCCCATACAGCGAGACTTCAAATCTGGCACGCTTGAAGCAATTGCCCGCGATGATAGAACATATTTAGTTGAGCTTTCAACGGATCACCTGGTGTATGTCACTGATGCAGGATTGGAAATCTTATGCCCTCCGGTCAAGTTTACACCTCACTGCTCAGATGGAGTGTAGACAATGCTGGTTGTTGTAAGATCTCAGGGAGCTGCACCTGCCATCTTTTGAAGATTCTTATATCAAGGCTATCGATTTTTTCGAAGTAAAGTATTGCCCGCCAGAAGCAAATAAAGAACATGCTCTAGCTCATAGTATCAGGACCGATCTAATTTATGGATAAGTGACAAAGAAACGTTTCTATATCATAGTAGAGTACATTAGACAACAGCATAATGATAACATGGATGGAATTCATCAATAACCCCGCACATACCATCGTTCCAAAGAGAGTTTCATGTGCCTAAAATGTTCTCAAGACCTCGTATCAGCTATCAGCGACCTTAAGGGTTATTTTTTGTGTGTCTGGGATAAACCTCAGACCATGGTTCTGGTAAGAACATTCGCCCACCTGAAAAGCTTCCCATCGAAGGCGACTAAATCCATGGATATTCCCGGACCTGAGTGCTCAAGTTCCCATCAGTGGCAACTGTAGTCATGCTTTCAACTGATTGCACGTGCCATGTAGTCATAGAGCCTAGGAAGGTTTTCTCCACCGATAATTTGTTCATTTATGATGCAACACACCCTCACTGCATCATGGATCCATCGCTTGATACAGACTTCATCGTTCTCTCAACCAAATATAAGTTCATCAATTTTGCATATGCTGGAGCCATCAAACAACTTAACAACCTATCAAAAAATTATAGTTAAGGTGAAGAGCACATCTGATGGAAAATCCATTGAAAGCTAAGAAGGTTACACATCAATTCACCTTACAGCTAATATGATCTCAATAAAATTACCCCTACAGAGCCTGATTTTTTTCTCAGGTCTTTCTCTTATTAAAATTTGTTATGGCGTCATCAAAAGATAGAGGTAGGTGATGGATTATGGAAAGGGTGTTATGTGGCGATAATGCCATCATGGAAAGGAGTCACGACAGGGAAAGCTTCCCTATTTATCTATATAGATTCCTTAAATATTGTTAGTTAGTTTAGGCAGTTAAATCTCTTAGAGATATTTCTTGATTCTCAAGTTTGTTAGTTCGGCTTATCCTCCAAGTTTGTAAGCTGGCTATATAATGCCTAGCCTTATCGATCAATAGACAAGCAAGAAAATAGTCTCAATTATCCTCCCCAAATTTCTCCCTGCTCTTGTTGTGCGGCAGCCTCCTCTTGGCTGGGCGTCGCGCTTCATCTGTCCAGGGCCATCTCGTACTAGCCTTAGGGCAATTATCCTATCCCCCACCACGTTCATAACAGGGCAAAACAAGACAAACCCAAGATTATAGTAGAAAGGCAGACAAGCTGCAGCAGAGTTAAATATGTATTCACACCTAGCAGGAATATCCATAGACGGAACTATTAAACTATATTCGAATATACTCATTTGGCACAACATACTCACATCTTGTGATGAATTGAGTGGGTACTCGATGCAGCAGCCTAGTTGATTTCACAAGCTATAGTTACAACATTCATACTTTTTTGGCTTGTATCAAATACCATGTCTCAATATCTAATACTCCAGTTGGTTGAAAAATATCCCTTTCTGTCACCAGCATGTACTTCTGTCGGGGTTTAAGACTTCATAGAAGAATAATTAGCCAGAAATCACTTTTTTACAGTTTTCAAATTTAGTTCAGAAGGACGAGAATGGCAATGCAGAACAGAGATATAATGCATTTTAAGCGGGAATCTGTGGTTTCACTGTATCACTGAACAGAACCAGGGATCCACAGTTCAATCAAATATAGTCTTAATAAATCTTTACGAAAAAACAACATTTTCTATCACTAATAACAGCAACTCGACCAACCATCGCATCGTAACATTTAACAGCTCATCATTAGCCACTGAGAGTCTCTCGTGCTTGTGAACAAAATGGTGGTTGAACCTGTGGAGTTTTCTGTCTTACAACCAAATGAATTATGAGAAAATAAAATTTTGAAATGAAAAGCATGCAACAGAAAAAAATAAAAACTGTCGCTAGTCAACATAACAACCTTTGAATTGTATAATACTACTGTCATTTACAAATGTGTAGTTTTAGATATTGCATGATCTACGAAAAATACCTTTGTCGTTTATTTACTTTTTGTTAAACGGAAGGGTGGCTATGGGTTCGATCACAGCCAGGCCTACTATTCTATATTAAGAGTTGACATAGTACCCATGGATTGCATTTCGAAGGAATTAAGAAATTAAGAAGGCAATTGCCATGTGTTACTTGTTTTTCACATACAACCTTACTATCTCTCATACTTTATTCTATGCCCAAATATTTTATGACATATCCAACATGGCAAAATTAACCAACTACGAAAAGCACTATTGCAGATGCCATCAAAAGGGAACACACTTTCGTCGTAACAAAAATGATGCAAGCCCATCCAAACTGCAACAGAAAAAGATGGGTGTTTCTTTGGCTTTATACCCCCAAGAAAACATGTCACAAAATAAAACATCAGGGGACCACATACAACAACCGGTTCCATGGTGTAGTGGTTATCACTCCAGACTTTGAATCTGGCAACCTGGGTTCGAATCCCGGTGGGACCTTAATTTTTTTCACCAATACACCAAGTAGGGCAGTCCACCTTTATGTTCTTATATTGCTAATTCAGTTGGGCTTGAGAGAACTTTTAATGCCAAAGCTAGCGTAAGACCATATATCTGAAATCCTATCTAGAACAATTTACTGGTACACCCATTGTCTTAGAAATGAATGGTCAAAGTTATGAACGCTACATAAATTAATACGGGGTACTACTGATTGTATACCGATATAAGCTTATAAATGAAGGGGTAATTTTGAGTATTTCAATAAGCTATCTTGATGTCAACAGTTGTGGACATGGGTCTACTGTACGTCTGTACCAAGGCTGGAGTAGCAAGGTAGGGGTAATTCACCTCCTCCTCGTCCCAGTCTCAACCCGAGACAGCTCGCTCGACTCGTTTCCGCCACGGCGCCACTGCCGCCCTCCGCCTCCTCATCCCTGCTCCGCCGGTGAAGATCCTCGACCGACGCCCAGCTGGTTCCCGACGTTCTCTCTCTGCCCGGAATCCAGATTGAGCTTGATCTGGTCGCCGCCGGCCGCTGCGCCTCAATTATCCTTTCCTTCCTCGACCCGTTGCTTTATTTTGAGGAAGAGGTGTGCCATGTGCTGCGTGAGACTGAATCAAGCCTTGGCCAGCATGTTTGGACTTTGGAATAGGTGTGCCGTGTGCGTGAGACTAGGGGCTGGGCAGGGACGCTCGGTTAGGGAATATTGTTTTACAGTTTTAGTCTGCTAACTGATAGTGCTATTTTCTAGGGTCTGCTGCCTGCTAGTGCTATTTGCTAGGATCTCCTGTCTGCTAGTGCTATTTGCTAGGATCTCCTGCCTGCTAGTGCTATTTGCTACAAGCTGCTGTATAAATGTCATAATCTGCTGCTAACTGTACATTGCTAAGCTTGTGTGCTTGGATAACTTGTAGGGGCAAGACTGAGGCAAATAAAGGTATTATTCATTTATTCCACATTCTTCCTTGGAAATATAGCATTACATGTTTATATATGCCTAGAATTTCATAAATATTTTTCTGTCTGTACAAACGCTTAAGCTCGCTTAACCTTTAGTTCCTCTGATCGGAGCCTCACTGCTCGTTTACCGCTTACCGCTTTTTTGAACCTTGGATGTAACAAACATGATGCAATCCCATCCAAATTGCAACAGAAAAAGAAGGCTGTTTCTTTGACTTTATACCCCTAAGAAAATATCTCACAAATGACATCATCAAGGGACCAGATACAACAACCGGTTCCATCATGTAGTGGTTATCACTCCAGACTTTGAATCTGGCAACCTGGGTTCGAATCCCGGTGGGACCTACATTTTTTTCAACAATACACCAAATATAGGGCAGTCCACCTTTATTGGACTTAAGAGAACTTTTAATGCCAAAGCTAGCTAAGACCACATATCTGAAATCCCATCTAGACCTTATGCCCACTTGGGAGAACATTTTAATGGTACACCCATTGTCAGGGGCGGACCCAGAAAATGTATACGTCCAGGGCTAGTCCTTGTTGTTCTTCGTTGAGCTGCTAGTTTTAGCTTAATTGCCCCTATTTTAAAGAGGTGATTAGTAGTGATTTAGAGCTAGGCATAGGGCTATAGCACGGGCTGACCGGGGTGCAGTTCCGCCCATGCCCATTGTCATAGAAACGAATGGTCAAAGTAATATTCCAATATCGGGCAATCCAACACAACATAAATTAATACTGGGGTACTACTGATTGTATACCAATATATGCTTATAAAAGAAGGGTTACTTTCGGGTATTTCCATAAGCTATCTTGATGCCACTAGAGGGAGTATATGCAAGCTCAAAAGGGAACACAAATTTGTTGCAACCAAAATGATGCATGCAAAAATGACATGCTACAACCACTCAGCTCTTTTAGAGGATCGAAACAGAGATGAACAATGAGAACTTGGAGCCTGGGTCGGTTATTTACAGATTTCCCCAATGGACAGTTATTTACAGACTCTCGAAGCCTGGGTCGGTTACAATGAAACGGCGGGGAGTAAAATAGGAGGTGAGAATTATATATGCCTCCTCTCTCTTCTCACCTTGGAGCTTGTGCAAGAGTTCTTGTTTTTCTACATACAACATTACTCTCTCTCATACTTTATTCTATGCCACATATTTTATCACATATCCTACATGGCAAAATTAATCAATGATGAAAAGTACTATCTGAGAAGCCGTCAAATGGGAACACACTTTCGGTGTAACAAAAAAGATGCAAACCCATCCAAATTGCAACAGAAAAAGATGGGTGTTTCTTTGGCTTTATACCCCAGAAAATACGCCACAAATGACATCATCGAGGTACCACAAACAACAACCGGTTCCATGGTGTAGTGGTTATCACTCCAGACTTTGAATCTGGCAACCTGGGTTCAAATCCCGGTGGGACCTATATTTTTTTTCAACAATACACCAAATAGGGCAGTACACCTTTATTTTCTTACTTTGCTAATTTAGTTGGACTTAAGAGAACTTTAAATGCCAACGCTAGCCTAAACCATATATCTGAAACCCTATCTACACATTATGCCCACTCAGGAGAACATTTTACTGGTACACCCATTGTCATAGAAACGAATGGTCAAAGTAATATTCCAATATCGGGCAATCTAACACAACATAAATTAATACTGGGGTACTACTGATTGTATACCAATATATGCTTATAAAAGAAGGGTTACTTTCGGGTATTTCCATAAGCTATCTTGATGCCACCAGAGGGAGTATATGCAAGCTCAAAAGGGAACACAAATTTGTTGCAACCAAAATGATGCATGCAAAAATGACATGCTACAACCACTCAGCTCTTTTAGAGGATCCAAACAGAGATGGACAATGAGAACTTGGAGCCTGAGTTGGTTATTTACAGATTTCCCCAATGGACAGTTATTTACAGACTCTCGAAGCCTGGGTCGGTTACAATGAAACGGCGGGGAGTAAAATAGGAGGTGAGAATTATATATGCCTCCTCTCTCTTCTCACCTTGGAGCTTGTGCAAGAGTTCTTGTTTTTCTATATACAACATTACTCTCTCTCATACTTTATTCTATGCCACATATTTTATCACATATCCTACATGGCAAAATTAATCAACGATGAAAAGTACTATCTGAGAGGCCGTCAAATGGGAACACACTTTCTGTGTAACAAAAAAGATGCAAACCCATCCAAATTGCAACAGAAAAAGATGGGTGTTTCTTTGGCTTTATACCCCAGAAAATACGCCACAAATGACATCATCGAGGTACCACATACAACAACCGGTTCCATGGTGTAGTGGTTATCACTCCAGACTTTGAATCTGGCAACCTGGGTTCGAATCCCGGTGGGACCTATATTTATTTTTCAACAATACACGTACACCTTTATTTTCTTACTTTGCTAATTTAGTTGGACTTAAGAGAACTTTAAATGCCAACGCTAGCCTAAGACCATATATCTGAAATCCTATCTACACATTATGCCCACTCGGGAGAACATTTTACTGGTACACCCATTGTCATTGAAACGAATGGTCAAAGTTATGTTCGAAGATCATGCAGGCCAACACAACATAAATTAATACTGGTGTACTACTGATTGTATACGAATATATGCTTACAAATGAAGGGCCACTTTTGGGTATTTCCATAAGCTATTTTGATGCCAACAGAGAGAGTATATGCAAGCTCAAAAAGGAACACAAATTTGTTACAACCAAAATGATGCATGCAAGTCCAGCCAAATTCCAACAGAATACGGCTGTACCTTCTTAAATGACAAGCTACACCCACTCGACTCATTTAGAGGATCAAAAAGAGATGGACAATGAGAACATGGGATTAACCATGATACTGATTTCCCCAATGGACAAGTATTTACACAGATTCTCGAAGCCTGGGAAAGTTATAATGAAACAGCGGGAGTATATGCAATCTTGTTGGTATAATTGTCCATGTCATCAACCAGCAACCATCATCAACTACTCCAACGAGGTGTATCTAACATGTCCAATAGGAGGTGAGAAATATATATATGCTTCCTCTCTCTTCTCACTTTGGAGCTTGTGAAGTGTTTTTTTTTTTACATACAAGCTTACTGTCTCTCATACTTTATTGTATGCCACATATTTTATCACATATCCTACATGGGAAAATTAACCAACGACGAAAAGCACTATTGGAGATGTCGTCAAAATGAAACACACTTTCGTTGTAACAAAAGTGATATGATCCCATCCAAATTTGCAACAGAAAAAAGATGGGTGTTTCTTTGGCCTTATACCCCCCAAAGAAAATATGTCCCAAATGACATCATCAAGGGACCACATACAACATCCGGTTCCATGGTGTAGTGGTTATCACTCCAGACTTTGAATCTGGCAACCTGGGTTCGAATCCCGGTGGGACCTATATTTTTTTCAACAATACACCAAGTATGTCCACCTTTAAATTGCTAATTCAGTTGGACTTAAGAGAACTTTTTATGCCAAAGCTAGCCTAAGACCATATATGTGAAATCCTATCTAGACATTATGCCCACTTAGGAGAACATTGGTACACCCATTATTATAGAAACGAATGGTCAAAGTTATGTTCGGAGATCAGGCAATCCAACACAATAAATTACACTGGGGTACTACTGATTGTATACCAATATATGCTTACAAATGAAGGGGCATTTTTTGGTATTTCCATAAGCTATCTTGATGCCAACAGAGAGCGTATATGCAAGCTCAAAAGGGAACACAAATTTGTTGCAGTCAAAATGATGCAGGCAACTCCACACAAATTTCAAAAGAATAAGGCTACTAAGATTTTTATTTGCCTTTTAAACACCCGAGAAAGTATGCCACAAATGATATCATCAATGGATCGCATACGACTGGTTCCACAGTGGTGGTTAGCACTACAGACTTTGAAACTGGCAACTTAGGTTTGAATCCCGGTGGGAACTATGTTTTTCGACAATACACCAAGTAGGGCAGTCCACTTTTTTATGTTATTACCTTGCTAATTCAGTGGACTTGAGAGAACTGTTAATGCACAAACTGGCCCAAGAACATATATCTGAAATCTAGACCTTATGCCCTCTTAGAAAAACATTTTATTGATACACACATTACTGTAGAAATGAATTGTCAAAATTATGTTTAGAGCTTGTGGAATGGCCAAGGCAACATAAATTTATACTAGAGTACTACTAGTCGTTTACCTTATAAATGAAGAGACGCTTTTGGGTGCATAACCTACCTTGATGCCAACAGAGGGAGTATATGCAAGCTCAAAAGGAAATACAATTTCGTTGCAACCAAATTTATGCAAATCCACCCAAATTCCAAAAGAAAAGGATACAGACGATTTTTCTTTGTCTTTTATAAATCCGATAAATGTGCTATGAGTGACATCATCAAGGGACTAGATACAACAACTGCTTCCATAGTGTAGTGGTTAGCACTCCAGAGTTTGAATCTGGCAACCTGGGTTCAAATCCCAGTGGGACCAATGTTTTTTCAACAATACACCAAGTATGGCAATCCACCTTTTTATATTCTTACCTTGCTAATTTAGTTGGACTGAAGAGAGCTTTTAATTTCAAAACTGGCCTAACACCATATATCTGAAATCTTATCTAGACCTTATGCCCTCTTAGGAAAACGTTATTACTAATGCACACACTGTTGTAGAAATGAATTGCCAAAGTTATGTTTGGAGATCATGCAATGGTCAAGGCAGCACAAATTTCTACTGGAGTACTGCTAATTGTTTACCAAAATATGCTTATAAATGAAGGGACTCTTTTGGGTGTTTCCAAAAGATATCCTAATGCCAACAGAGGGAGTATATGTAAGCTCAAAAGGGAAGACAATTTCATTACAAAGCAAATGATGCAAGTCCACCCAAATTCCAAAAGAAAAAGATACAACCAAATTTTCTTTGTCTTTTATACACCAGAGTTATATGTCGATAAATGACATCATCAAGGAACCACATACAACGACTGGTTCCATAGTGTAGTGGTTAGCACTCCAGACTTTGAATCTGGCGACCTGGGTTCGAATCTCAGTGGGACCTACTTTTAAAATCAAAAATATCTTTTCAAACATAGTAAGGATCTGTGAACTGCATTCTCACACCATGTATCCACAAAACTAGCTAGAGTATCTGCATTCTTAACCCACCACATAAAAAAAGGTCGGCAGACTTGCAACATAATCACTGAACTCGGTTGTTCCATTCATGTTTATTCTACGCAAATAAAAATTAATGGTATACATGTGCAGATGCTTTTCGAGCAATGGATTGCTAATAATGTTACATACCATGGATGTTATTAACAGTTAAACGTAATTTAGCTCAGTTAGCTTCATGCCTGTCATGCAAATCTTAGTCTATGCTTAGCCATTTGAAGGTAAAAAAGAACCACTGCAGATTCCATGAACATGAAGTCATGAACAGGAAGCAATCGCCTATTGACTATGAGCTATCGGGTATCTAGGTTCAACATTAAGAAGATAGAACCATTGGAAGGCACCCAAATTAGCACATGAAAACACGGCCATCTGCGGGAAGTGTTACAAAACGTGATGGTGACATCTGACATATAGACAACAGTAACTAGATATTCAGCTCGGCTGGGGCAAACAGCTTGGAGACTAGGAAAATAAATTACTAATTTGTGTAGACAAAGACACAAACAGGATATAGAATGAAGGTTCAAACAGCAAAAAGGATTTGGTACCATTCACAGTCTGTTTTATCTTTTTCATTTATCAAGCTGTGGATCAGATTCGGATATGAAATTTTGTGGAATGGTATTTTTTCAAATTTGTGCACGACTTCTTTATGTGTTTTCTTGTAGTCTAATGCACTGGAAAACCTCAATAGTGATAGTACACACTATATTGCTCCCAAAGATCTTACACTTGTAGCCAGGCCACTACTAGCAATACAAAGGTATCCTCCGAAGAGAAAAATGAGCAATGCACTAAATTCAACAGCAGGAATGTCTCAAGTTGTAATATCTAATCCAAACCAAATCAATACAACAAGTTATTGAGCATATAGAAGGCTCAGCAAAGTCCAAAATACCTATAAGCACCGCCGGTGCATAATAGCTCCAAACAGATTCGTCCCCATTTTCAACATATACTCCACCGAGGTGTATCTAAGATGTCAATAGGAGGTGAGAAATATATATGCTTCCTCTCACTTCTCACCTTGGAGCATGTGCAAGTGTTGTTCTTTTACATACAACTTTATTCTCTCGCACACTTTATTCTTGCCACATATTTTATCACATATCCTAAATGGAAAAATTAACCAATGACGAAAAACACTAGTGGAGATGTCGTCAAAAGAGAAGACACTTTCGTTGTAACAAAAATGATGCAAGTCCATCCAAATTGCAACACAAAAGGATGGGTGTTTCTTTGGCTTTATACCCCCAAGAAAATATGTCACAAATGACATCATCAAGGTACCACATACAACAACAGGTTCCATGGTGTAGTGGTTATCACTCCAGACTTTGAATCTGGCAACCTGGGTTCGAATCCCGGTGGGACCTACTTTTTTTTTTCAACAATACACCAAATAGTGCAGTACACCTTTATGTTCTTACTCTGCTAATTCAGTTAGAGCATCTCTAGCAGTGACCGAAAAAGGTGGAACCAAAAACCGCATTTTGGGCAGTTTGCGCGTCGAAAAAGCTCGGCACAGAGCAGAAACTGTAAACGAAACTAGAAATTTAAATATATTGTTCATTGCCGCGAACGAACGGATGAACAGCGATACGCCGCCGATGATCACCTGAGATGCAAAAGAGGCTAGCTAACCTACGCTAGCCCCAAAACCCTACCCGGGGGCGCCGCGGCGACACAGATCTCGCAGCAGCGCGGCGGCGGAGCAGCGCCGCTCTTCACTTGTCGTCGGACGGGACGGGATCCGCGAGCGAGGCATCGAGCGTCTTCTAGAGGAGCGCGTCGTTGACCGCTTCGGCGAGGCGGCGCTGCGTCTCGAGCTCCTCCTCCGCCGCTGACCACTCGCAGATGGTCGCGACGACAGCCTCGACGGCGTTCTCGGGTACGAAGTCGAGGGCAGACAGCGACCGCCCGAACGCGGCGCCGTCGTACCCCTCGGTCTCCTCCTCCTCCGGCGGCGGCGGCACCCTCCTCACCATGGCGCGGGAAGAGCTTCCCGCGCCGCTCGAGCTCCCCTCGTCGGCGCCGCAGGAGCTCCCCTGGCCGGTCCTGGCGGCGGCGCGGAGGTGGTCGAACTCCGGTACCACGCGGTCAGGGTGGGCGTTCGGGTTTACCCGAAATTTCGGGTCGGGTTATTCGGGTTTTTATAATTCGGGTTTTCAGTTTTGGCACCCGAAATTCCCCCTAAATAATAGACACCCGACAATTCGGGTACCCGATAATTCTGGTTCGGGTTTTCCCGATTTGCCCGAATTGACTACCGCGTGATGTGCGTGCTCGGAAACGAGCAGACAGTACCGGCGGCGAGCGCGGTGGCCAGGGGCCAGGGCTGTGGACTGCGTGGGGGCATCCCGAGTAGGGGTCACCCAAGCACGGTGGTACGCGGCAGAGAGCATGGCAGCGGCGAGCACTGCGCGCGTCGCCAAGGCGGCCTGCCGGCCAGAACTGTGTGCGGCGCCGAGCGCGGGCAAGAGCATGGTGGCGGCCGCGGAATCAGAGGCGACGAGCATGAGCGCTAGCTATGCGTGTGTAAGACGTGGGGACTGGGAAGAAGAAGCTAGCTCGATCGGATCTGATTCGCCCCTGTATTTGTTTAGCGAACTATGCATCGTGTACGTGAGTTAAGGGCTTTGTGCTGGATGCCTGGACCGTGTAATCTAACTGCTCGATGTGTTTGACTTGGGCCGGAAGTGGCTATTCTTGTATTGGGCTGTTATGCTGAATCTAAACATTGGGATTTCATTTGATTCGGGTTTTTCGGGTTATTCGGGTACCGTGAATACAAATCCGAATTTCCCGAATAAATTTCGGGTTTCTGAAGTTGCCACCCGAAATAGTGTTCGGATTTTTCGGGTTCGGGCTATTCGGGTTCGGGCTCGGGTTCTTCAGGTTCGGGCTTCGGGTTTCGGGTTTTATGCCCAGCCTGACCGCACGGTACATGAGCCTTGGCGGCACCGGCGAGCCGTAGTTGCTGTAGGCCTTCGCGGCCCGCTTCCGCGCGCCGTCGGACCTCACGTACCGCTCCCTCGCCACGTCGGAGAGGTCCGACGGGTCGACGATGGGGAGGGAGGATGCCTCGCGCTTCGGCGTGCGGTTCTTATGCCGCCGGCGGTGGTGGATCTGGTGGCGGGGGGTGGGGATTGCTCGTCGGAGCGCGGGCGGCGGAGTGGGGATTGCTCGTCGGTGCGTGGCGGAGCGAAATGGGGCGTGGACTGAAAAGCCCCCTCCGTCCCCTACTTATGTCGTTCCGCCGCTCGGTTTCTCGGGCGCCCGAAAAAGTTTTTCGGGCCGAGCGGGCTTTACGGGCTCTGTTCTGGCCCAAAAAAACGGCCTGAGCCCGTAAAGCCGCCGGAATTTTACACTTCCGGCCGTTTTACAGTCACTGCTAGAGATGCTCTTAGACTTAAAAGAACTTTTTATGTCAAAGCTAGCCTAAGACCATATATCTGAAATCCTATCTAGACCTTATGCCCACTTAGGAGAACATTTTACTGGTACACCCATTGTCATAGAAACGAATGGTCAAAGTTATGTTCGTACATCGTGCAGGCTAACACAACATAAATTAATGCTGGGGTACTACTGATTGTATACCCATTACCGAGTAAACACCCAAGAAAGTATGCCACAAATGATATCATCAAGGGATTACATACAACTGGTTCCATACTGTAGTGGTTAGCACTCCGGACTTTGAAACTGGCAACCTGGGTTTGAATCCTGATGGGACCTACATTTTTTCGAAAATACACTAAGTACGGCCGTCCACCTTTTTATGTTCTTACCTTGCTAATTCAGTTGAAACTTGAGAGAGCTTTTAATGTACAAACTGGCCCAAGACCATATATCTGAAATCTTATCTAGACCTTATGTCCTCTTAGAAAAACAATTTATGATATACACATTACTGTACAAATGAAATGTCAAAATTATGTTTGGAGATCGTGCAATGGCCAAGGCAACATAAATTTATACTTACTACTAATTGCATATATAAATGAAGAGACCCTTTTGGGTGCAGAACCTACCTTGATGCCAACAGGGTGTACATATGTAAGCTCAAAAGGGAAAACAATTTCGTTGCAGCCAAAATGGTGCAAGTCCAGCCAAATTCCAAATGAAGATACAACCGATTTTTCTGTCTTTTATACATCCGAGAAATATGTCGATAAATGACACCACCAGGGACCAGATACAACAACTGGTTCCATAGTGTAGTGGTTAGCACTCCAGACTTTGAATCTGGCAACCTGGGTTCAAATCCCGGTGGGACCTATGTTTTTTCGACAATACACCAAGTTAGGCAAACACCTTTTTATATTCTTACCTTGCTAATTTAGTTGGACTTAAGAGAGCTTTCAATTTCAAAACTGGCCTAACACCAGATATCTGAAATCTTATCTAACACCATATATCTGAAATCCTGGTGGGACCTATGTTTTTTCGACAATACACCAAGTTAGGCAATCCACCTTTTATATTCTTACCTTGCTAATTTAGTTGGACTTAAGAGAGCTTTTAATTTCATAACTGGCCTAACACCATATATCTGAAATCTTATCAAACACCATATATCTGAAATCCTGGTGGGACCTATGTTTTTTCGACAATACACCAAGTTAGGCAATCCACCCTTTTATATTCTTACCTTGCTAATTTAGTTGGACTTAAGAGAGCTTTTAATTTCAAAACTGGCCTAACACCATATATCTGAAATCTTATCTAGACCTTATGCCCTCTTAGGAAAACGTTATTACTAATGCATACATTGTTGTAGAAATGAATTGCCAAAGTTATGTTTGGAGATCATGCAATGGTCAAGGCAGCACAAATTTCTACTGGAGTACTACTAATTGTTTACCAAAAAGCGCTTATAAATGAAGGGATTCTTTTGGGTGTTTCCAAAAGCTATCCTAATGCCAATAAAGGGAGTATATGTAAGCTCAAAAGGGAACACAATTTCATTGCAAAGCAAATGATGCAAGTCCACCCAAATTCCAAAAGAAAAAGATACAACCAAATTTTCTTTGTCTTTTATACACCAGAGTTATATGTCGATAAATGACATCATCAAGGAACCACATACAACAACTGGTTCCATAGTGTAGTGGTTAGCACTCCAGACTTTGAATCTGGCGACCTGGGTTCGAATCCCGGTGGGACCTACTTTTTTATATCAAAAATAACTTTTCAGACATAATAAGTATATGTGAACTGCATTTCAAATCAAAAGGATTGCTTGTCAAGATCAAAACAAGAAAGACTAAGGAAGGCAACAAATCCTCTGTTTCGTCATTGTTATTTTGCTTAGACTTTAGGGGGCATGTTGTGCCAAAATTGTTCTCACACCATGTATCCACAGAACTAGCTAGAGTATTTGCATTCTTGAACAACCACATTAAAAAAAGGTCGGCAGACTTGCAACATAATCATTGAACTCAGTTGTTCCATTCATGGTTATTCTACGCAAGTAAAAATGAATGGTATACACGTGCAGATGTTTTTTGGGCAATGGATTGCTAATGATGTTCCAGACCGCGGATGTAACGGTTAAACATAATTTAGCTCTGTTAGCTTCATGTCTTCATGAAAATCTTCTTCTCTGCTTAGCATACATGCCAAGGTATAAACCCGCCATTTTATAAGTCAAAAAAGAACCACTGTAGATGCAGATTGCATGAACATGAACAGGAAGCAATCGTCGGTTGAGTATGAGCTATCAGGTATCTAGGTTCAACATTATAAAGATAGAACCACTGGAAGGCACCCAAATTAGCATATGCAAACACAACCATCTGCAGGCAGGAAGTGCTACAAAACCTGATGATAACATCTGACATATAAACAACAGTAACTAGATATTCAGCTCGGCTGGGGCAAACAGCTTGGAGACTAGGAAACTAAATAATTACTAATTTGTGTAGAGGAAGACACAGACATGATCTAGAATGAAGAAGGTTCAAAGAGCATAACGGATTTGGTACCATTCACAGTCTGTTTTGTCTTTTTCATTTATCAAGTTGTGTATAACATTTGGATTTGAAATTTGTGGCATGGTACATGTGTGTGACGATATTTTTTTTTCAAATTTCTGCACGACTTTTTTATGTGTTTCCTTGTAGTCTAGCGCACTAGTAAACCTCAATAGTGATAGTACACTACACACTATATTGCTTCCAAAGATCTTATACTTGTAGCCAGACACTACTAGCAATACAAAGGTATCCTCCGAAGAGAAAAATGGGCAATGCCCAAAATTCAACAGCGGGAATGTCTCAAGTTGTAATACCTAATCTAAACCAAATAATTACAACGAGTTACTGAGCATATAGAAGGCTGAGCAAAGTCCAAAATACCTATAAGCACGGCGGGCGCATACTAGCACCAAAAAGAATCATCTCGTTTTCCAACATATGTTTCTTAACCACGTTCTCCAGAATTTGGAGCCTTATGCACGGTAATCCATCCAGGTCCTGGCAGCACAGTGCATCAATCCTGCAGAGCAACCCATACAGATTAATAAAAAATAAGACCCTCATAAGGATGACTGGACAGAGAACGCGTGAAGGCATACAATGGGAGGTTACCCCGAGGGAGATGGGATCAAGGTGCGGGCGAGATCGTCCCGGACGCCATCGACGGAGAGATCGATGCTGCAGCTTACTGTCCAGACGTGGCCACGGCGACCTCAGATCCCACGGCGCCCTTGGAAGCGGCAGAGCGGGAGAGCGTGAAGACTGCGAGGCTTGATCCCGAGTGAGAAGGATGGTGGAGACGGGGAGAAAGAGGAGGCCATTGTGCGGGTTAGGGTTGGATGCGGCGTCGATAGCGAGATGGGGAACGAGAGGAGAAGAAGCGGCGGTGAGGGAGAGGAGAGAGGCCGCCGGCAGGGAAATATGCAGAAAACGTTACATATCAGTTGACTGTCACGGTGCATGCCAAATTTTTGGTCAAAGATTTGCTTGCATATAAGAATATGTGAATTAATTAATTATGGCAAAACAGAAAATACTCTAAAGTAAGCGTGCTAAAATCGGCAATCAATCAAACAAATGGCATGAATATTATAGAAATGAATGTGCAACCGAGAGGATTGTAAAATGTATGAATTTTGTGAAATCCCTTCAAAGTACTATAAGTGAGTGTGATTTTAATAATCCCTCCAATATCTAATCATGCAAGAAATAGAGATTTCCAGTTGCTCCTAGGTGTCAACCTCTCATTGGTTATTTCCCTGCATATTACTGCCCAGATTGCGTACGGTACATTTTTATTTTCACCGCGCACGAACCTATTAAGCAGGCTTTGGAGGTGCCAGCTAGGGTGCCCAGCTCGGTCACGTATAACTTTTGCGGTATGTATGCTCGTCTAAATTTGCTTCAGCTTATTATTTTTAATTTGCACAACGATATTTTGATTGAAGATAAAATGTACACGAAATATATGTGCGTCTACAAGTAGGGTTATTCCCATGATCGGTTTTAAATTCCGTTGACTATAAATTGTTAATATTGGACCGAAGTTTGTACCATATTTTGAAAAATTTTATCAAATTCATCGCACTCGTTCGACCGTTTAATATTTATTTTGACATATAGATCCAGCTCATCTTTTGGCACAACTTTCGTGTTGTAATTTTTTTTATTTTGACGGACATATAAACACTAATTTACACAACGTATTTTGATTCAAAATAAAATGTACATGAAATATATGCGAGTCCACAAGTAGGTTTTATTCTGCGACTGGTTTTAAATTTCATCGACTATAAATTGGTAATTTTGGACCGAAATTTGTACCATATTTTGAAGAATTTTATCAAATTTATCGAGCACTCGTTCGACTGTTTGAAATTTCTTTTGACATATAGATTCATCTCATATTTTGCCACAACTTTCATGTTGTAATTTTTTTATTTCGACGGACATATAAGCATAGATGTTATGTATGTACATATCTATAATATCTATAAAGGTCATCCCCACTAACTTCATTTAATGTTGGACTGTGCTACCTAGGGCACGTGCCCTAGATTAGCCGTCCGTGGGCATGGATGGAATTAGATAATTAACCCATGCATGCAGGTAACTAGCCAACCCGTGTATGGACTTTTTCATTTGATCCCAAACTTTAAAATGTTTTATCTCTTGAACCGTAAGTCAAAACTCAGATCCGTTTTCACGGTTAGCTTAGTCGCGTCGAGATCTTTGAAAGTAGATCCCATGTTGATATGTTTTGATAATATTTTTTTTCTCGACTCTAGTTGTCAGGTTATAATCACTTGGTCACCAGGGTATTACCATGTTGGTCACCAGGTTAAAATTAAAAAGTTACCAGGTTATTTGAACTTTGCTACTCACCGATATAGGCCTACCCTGATGTTAATGTGATCTTTTATGTGTTTAGATCCCATGTTGATATGTTTTGGTAAAAAATAAATCTGACCTTAGTTGCCAGATTATAGTCATTTGGTCTCCAGGCATAGTCATGTTGGTCACCAGGTTAAAATCAAATGGTTATCAGGTTTTTTGAAGTTCGCTACTCACCAATTTAAGTCTTTCTTGATGTTAATTTGATCTTTTCCGTGTTTAGAGTGCATCAAATACCCATTCTCTGGACATATAGATCCTTGCTACGATAAAACACATGTAAATATTATCTGGTAATTGTGTGCTATTTGGATGGTAACTGTTAACCAGTAGCATGGCAACTAAGTATAATAACCTGGCAACTGATGACGAAAAAAAAGTCGTCAAAACATATTAAGATGGGATCTTGTTTTGAAGTACTCATCGAGACGAACCCAACGGTGAAGACGGATCGTCAATTGCATTGACGGTTTAAGAGATAAATCATTTTAAAAATTCGGATTTGGGAAAAGATTTCATGGATACATGCATCCGTTGGCCCCTCCGCCCTTATAGGGAGGAATCTATACGACCATCCCACCGGAGGGAATAATCTCGTAGGGCACGGTTGCTAAGTAGATTAATCGTTTAATGTTTGCAAGCTACACATGCAAGACATCCATGTCATCTACCAAGCCGAGACGGAGGGGAACGACCAGCAACCGTAGGGGAGCGAAAGTAGACGGCGTAGGCTCGGCAGAGGTTGGCGGCGGCCCCTTCTTTCCTTCAGGGCTTTCGCGAGTAGGGCAAATTAACCACGATTAGCCAATTTGATGTCCAGTGTAGCCTCCCCTAGGCAGTGCGGGAATGCAGTTTAATCGAACGGCCAGAAACGAAGGAAAAGGAGATCTGACGGTCGAAAATGCTCAGATTGTGAAATTAGCGTGGTTAGCCTCCTAGATGGTTCAGTTTTAATATCCCTAATATTAGATGGCTAAATCTCCTTGCGCCAATGCGTATCGCCCGTTTTTTCTTCTGACCGAATAGTCGTTCAGCCCAATTGTCCCCGTCTACCTCTCTAGGCCAGCCTCTTCCAACATGCAACCGAGGCAAAAAGAGAAAAATATACATAGTCGTTCTGTCGGCAACGGAAAGACGCCGCCACCACATCATGGTTGGCTCTGCCGTTGCTACTCTTACTGCCCCCGTGATCTCCCATACAGCTGCTACTCTTACTCCCCTCACAATTAGGTAGTAACGTCTGGCTTTACATCTCCCACGCGGCCGTTACGATGAGTTTAATGGCTTCCATCGGCTTACTGCTGTGTTGATCCTATATTTGAGCCCCTCTGTTGCTTCTTCTTTAATCCCCTCATTTGCCTCTTCTCGAATGAACTGCTCGCTCCTGGAGTTGCCTACGTCTCCTGGTGTTTCAGGATGTGATGGCACGAACTGCTCGCTCCTGGAGTTGCCTACGTCTCCTGGTGTTTCAGGATGTGATGGCGCACTCGATCCCCACATCGGCCCGACCTTACAGTCTGAAATTTAAAGTACATCTTCAGGTTACAGAAGCAGTCTTGCCGACGTCTTAACAAGTCTTGATCTTGTCTGTCTTGGCCATCCTCTCTTTGAGTTTATCACCTATTATATGTATTTCCTGCAGCTCTCCTAATGGGAGAAGAAAGTCTCCTATTATATCTCGGTCAATTAAATATGTTCGTGACGGTATGTCTTCACCACAATTCTCCTATATATGAGCTGCCCCAAAATTTGGATTTCCTGCAAGTATACATAGTATAATTGGCAACTGATGTGTCATCTTTCAAGGAAAAGGAGTCTCAGGATTCAGTCGTTAGGTCCGCGATAGAAACATTGATGTAGCATTTAGATGCATAACCTGTAATTTCTTATCTTTTTGTGGGATATCTACATGAAAGTTTTGACTCAAGCAACTGCATGAACTTTCACCTTGGTAGTAATTGTATCAGTAGCAATAGAGATGTGAGATTCGGACAGGGCTGACGAGAGCCCTCTCTGCCCCGCGTCGCCTCCGCCCAGGCGACTCGGGCGCCGCCACCAACCGCCGTCCACAGCCACCCCTCTCTGCCCCCCTCCCCCCGCCTCCGCCGGCGGTCAACGCCGGGCAAAGCCCGTGCGGAGACAGCATGGATCTCTCCTCAAGGCGGAGGCGAGGATCTCCCCCATCCTAGAGCAGGCGGATCTCGACCTTCTTCAACGGTTGCAGCCAGGGATCTGGCATGGCGCCGACGCGGGAGGCTGGGATCCCGTGATCTTCGACTGGGACTCCGTGGCTACTGCGGCATCGCTCCTAGATGGGCTTGGGCGGGCCTATGGAGTGACGGCATAGTGGCTGGCGGTGCGGCGGAGGTCTACCACGGCGGCGCGTTGACTGGCGGCGGGGGCTCCTCCTTGCTGCGCGGTTCGGTCGGATCCGGCGGAAGATCGCCCCTGTTCTGCTGTCTTCTTCCTCATTGCTGGCTTTCACTGGTGGGGTCGGAACGACAGATCCAACAGGGTCCGGCGGGTGGCGAGGGGGCTACTCGCTTGGCTTGAATAAAGGTGGTGGTCCTAGGGTTCCAAATCGCGCGAAGACGAAGAGCTGCCTTATGCCTGACCTCCGATCTGGCCAGAGTGACGGGTTCCGGAAGGCTCCGCCGGCGATCTCTCATGGGCGTTAAGACCTAAAGATGGCTGGATTGGGTGGGATTCGGTCGTGCTGCGAGGAACCGGCACGAAGCTCTGCTTCTGTTGCCACCATGGGCAAATCCATGGTGAAGTCAGACGCGGGGAAGGCCATGGAGGCTGAGATTGGAGGATTGGCAGTGGTGCTCGGAGCCTTTGCGTTGATGAGGAACTGGCGTCGAGTTTCAGGAATCGCGGCAGCAGTATGTAAGTGGGGGCGATATCACAGGTGAAGTTCAGAGTCTTACCTCTCAGGGTGAAAATCCAAGATCTGGCCTTAATTGGTTGTGTCTGACAATGGCCTTGTTGAAGACATTGTTTTGAGAGCGGGGACTATCTTCAGGGTGAAAACCCAAGGTCTGGCCTTAATTGGTTGTGCCTGGCACTGTTCTTCTTGAAGGCGTTTCTTTTGAAGATTTAGACATCAGGTGGTGTCTTGGTGGTGGTTGTGTGGCTGCTGTAAGGACTGTAACTCTGTAGCGGGACTTTTCTTTTTATTTCTTCTTCTTATTATCTTTCGGCTGTGTGCATCCGTAATAACTTTGGTTATTGCGTTGTTGCAGAGGCTGGGTGTATTTTGTATCTCCGTGATATTAATAAACACTCTTTATCTAAAAAAAGCAATAGAGATGTGAAAACCAAGCCCTATAGAGAATTTGGTTTCATTATTCCCCAGCATAGGAAATCCAGTCTCATTTATTCCCTAGCACCGGAAATCCAGTCTGTTTGCTTCTTACTCTTAAAATTCATGGTCGTTTTGAGTTTTACCCATTTGGGAGTTGACCTTTATTTGGATTGCACGCAAGATTTGCATTTGTATCAGTAGTCAGAAAACATGTAGATCAGGAGACTAGACAAGAATGGGCTAAGTCCATATATTTCTCAAGCCTGAACGCAAAATCATGCGCTACGTTGTTGGTTTCCCACCCAATTTTAATCACCTTACATCCAGGGATTAACTCTCTAGCGGGTGTCCTATGTTTTTGTAAATAGTCTCCCACCTGGAGGTGTTTCCTGCTTCTTGGTTTGCATTGACGACAGTTGTGGCACAGTCAAATTCAAGGGAAGCTGCCTCTAGGTAGTTATCCATTGCTAGCTTCATGCCTTCTAGGATGGCGTTTGCTTCTCCTTCCTCCACATCAAGGCAATCTTGGATGACCAAGCTGGCCTCTGTGAGGATGCTTCCCAGGTGGTCTCTCAGCACGGCACCCACAAGGCAGAATGGACGACATTCACCTAGGTTGATACTGAGAGTTTGATTGAAGGACTCAGCCTGCCTAGGCGCCTCCTTAATTTGTACTAAAACATAGTGAACACTTGCAAATCGTACATTTGACCACAAGTTGTGAAATTAACTCTCTACTATTTAAAAATATCATATAACTTTTCAGTTTCAAATATAGCATGTTTATTGACACTGGATATACATGGAGTGTTCTCATGATAACAAGTGAGGGTAGTAGTTGCTACAGTTGTTGCTATAGACCCTAGAAATGTCCTAATGAATAAAGGCCCAACAACTTTTTTTTTCTAATATTCTGTATTTTTTCTCAAATGTTTTACATTCTCCTTCCGATATGAGGAATCCTATGATTTTTTTTTGCCTACGTGTCTTTGTTCCTGATGCGAGGGATACATGATAATCACTTACTTGTGCAACATTCGACATATTTTAGTACAGTTATGTTGCTGTGCTATTGATGATTCACATACCTTTTATTAGCTAAAATATAGTTGGTTAACTCCTGCCATGTGTTTGTTCTCTTCATACGTACCAAATAAATATGACTTCAAATCTTGAATGAAAGGCCATTCATGCTATTTTTTTTTTCATATATGATCCCGCAGAAACGCTGAACAAAGCCATATAAATAGCTACTACCTCCGTTCCATAATGTAAGCCTTTTTAGCATTTCTCTTTCCATCCGTATCTAGACATGTTTTAGTGTAAGGTTCAAATGAATCTTGCACTAAAACATGTCTAGATACGAATGGAAAGAGAAATGCTAAAAAGACTTACATTATGGAACAGAGGGAGTATATGTTTGCACTTCACAATAGAATATACGAATGACCATTATTTTTACACACTCTTCATGCTTTTTTTCGCATACAAAAACATCTCTAATTCCCGCCGCAACGCGCGGGGTATCAACTAGTTTACACTATGCTTGTTCTATGTGTTCATGGTGTGCTTGTATGTTCGCTTCCGCCACAAACTTCACTGCTGCTGCACCGCCGTCACGCCATTACCCCGCTCGCCGCTTCATATGTGGTTGTCAAGTAGATGAATTTGCTCAAGTAGGTGAGAGTACATGAAACACACTATACAACCAAACACACGTGTTTGTGTTTCTCCAGAAGCAGGAATTATGTGATTAATTCGTATGAATAGGAAAAGCACAGAACCCTTGAAAGCATAATCAAATCAAGGTTAAAAAAATGCAAAGGTAAGATTATGTTGCTATCGTGCAACTTATGGCTTAAAAAATTATGTTGTTATCGTGCAACTTATGCAAGTTATGGCATAAAAATGCAAAGGTAAGATTACGAACCACTTATGGCCTCGTTCTTTGTGCGTAGTAATATAAAGAAATATAGTTTTGAGTGAATTATAGAATTCTTTTGTTTCCCTTTGAAACCTAAATTAAAGTGGAAAATCTCTATTTTTTCTTTGTTCCATTTCAAGTGGATGAATAGTGTCATCAAAGAAAATTTTCCTATTCAGGCCCTCTTTGATTCACAGGATAGGAAACACAAGGGAATAGGAAATACATGGGAATAGGATAGGGTGGCGTGTGCAATCCTGAGAATCAAGCTTGTCTCGTTCTGTGTGCACAGGAAATGGAGAATGAAGTCAGGGTGGAGGTTAAATTCCTGTACGTTTTGCCTTGAGTCAGAGAAACAAAGGAAAATATCCTGTGGATTCCCCTTGCACCATTCCTTTGAATCAAATGAGTAAACAGTAGCTTCTCAGGAAAAATTCCTAATCCTCCACTCTTCCTCCACATTTCCTCCAAATCAAAGGAGCCCCCAACATTCCTATGAATCAAAAGGGCCATTAATGAGAAATCAACGTAGGTACCTTCTTTCTACCTCCATGACGAATGAGCATGGCACCATATCGTCGTCCATCCTTACGAATGTAAATATGAGGAATATTTGGCATCATCGACTTGAAATTATATGAACCACACGAATGTGAAATTAACATAAGCCATAAATGCTCTACTTTTGAATGCAGTGAGTAATGTTTATTCGGGGCAGGAATGTCCCGGAATTCGTAGGATCCAAAAGCCGGTCCCGATGAGGTTGTACGTCGATGGGAACGACGACAACAGCGCTTTGGGCTCCCATTGATGTGGGTGTTCCCCGACCCTCGGAGAGGAGAGGGGGCAGGAATATGCATGACAGAAAGGAGAAGGTGAAGAACGGGACTTCACTGGCAGCGATTTTCCGCTAAAACCCGATACAGAGGCAGCAACAATGCTCAGCTCAATTCGGAGCTCTGCGAGGTTGAGCGAGAGGGGGGTGTTTGTGCGGATTGAAGTGGGTTGGCCGATGCACCTTTTATAGCTCACAGGGAGGGCTAGGGGTCAAGGGAATAGCGGTAGCGGCAAGTGGAACCGGTGCGTCGAGATTCGGGTCCTGTTGCGATTTCTCGCGAATAGGGGCACCGGAAGGTGCGAATTGAAAGGGTTCCGTGATAGAAAAGAAATAAATTCCTAGCAACGTGAACCATAAACTAGCCAAGATCTATTTTATGCATATATAAAGTAAGGAATCGGTGTTCATACCCTTGAAGACCGAAAAGTGTTAAGTTCATGAGAACGTTGATGACGTAGATGTACGATGCCGACCTTAAGGTTGTGTAGTCATCCAGCACCGCAACTGGCGGCACCTCCATAGTTCTACATGCGTTCGGTGCAGATGAGGTCTCCCCGAGTTCCATTTCAAGCGATTCGTGCAGTATGTCATTTATGCAACTTAAATTTTCTTCAGTTGCACATGAATAGCACATAGTTACAATTAAGATTTCTCGGTTGCACATGCAACTGGATAACATCATCTAAGTGAGAATTAAGTTATTTCTCACTCGATTGAGCTATAGTTGCTCCCTTCTTTAGAAGTTTGTCTTCTCTCCTTTTTTATCTTTCCCCCCTTTTTGCTTTGCTTTACATTTTTTAGGTCAATTAATTGTTAGGAAAAAATTAAAAATAAAGTGACCTTCATTCTTGGTACAAACCAGAGATGCAACTCGCGGAAAGTTCCATTCATTTTCTAATTTAGTCTTAAGTCTAAGAGAAAGTTTGTTTATATGTTGCCCGCCTGAACTTTTGTCAGGTTTCTAAGCTTATGATTTAACAATGATGCACCATTTAATTTTCAAGCGACTCTTTATTTGATATACAAACTAAGAATGGCACAAATGTTCATAGAATCATTGGGAAAATGCAATTTTATATTTAATCTTAACCATCCCTTTGTGAATAAGTGTACCTCTAACTATTTTTCTTTTTTAGATTTGACCAGTTTTATATAAAAGAGTAGAAATATACATGATGTCAAATTGGTATATTATGAAACTATAAGTCATGTCTAGTGATACTAATTTAGTTTTTATACAATTGATAAAAAAATAAAAATAAAAAACTTAGGACAAAATCTAAAAGTACACTTGTTTCGTGGACATAGGCAGTATGTGTAAGTTAGGTGATTTGGATTACAACATTAGAAGGATAAGGCGCGCTTTGCCGCGCCCGCATGGTCTTTGCTATGTAAGTTTTTATCTTCATTTTCATACTTACCGATCTTTGATAAAAAATAACTGCATCTAGATGTAGTTCAAATGCGTGAAAGTTAATTTGCCAAGGATGTAGCGTCCATCGGATTGTCATTCAATGTCTTCTTATTTTCTTCAACCGGTGTCGTTTTTAGTCTCTGACGATCCGACCTCATATGCAACCGGTAGTCACCCTTTCCTTCGACCGACATCGGTACCTAGGTGTACTACCGCTCTGAAACAAACTCCACCACATATTGTATATAATTGTCTCTATCAGTTCGGCGAATATCCCAAGCGAGGGATATGATGTCTAGGAGGGTAGCGAAGGGAGGTGGCTTGGAACATGTTCTACATTATGTTTGCATATTGATTTTTTCCCCTGCTTCTGGAGAAACACAAACACGTGCGTTTGGTTGTATAGTGTGTTTCATGTACTCTCACCACTTGGCTACTTAGTGAACTTACCTCACACCACCATACTTGAGCAAATTCATCTATTTGACAACAGCATATGAAGCGGCGAGCGGGGGTAATGGTGTGACGGCGGCGCGACAGGAGCACACCAGTGAAGTTTGTGGCGGAAGCGAACATACAAGCACACCATGAACACATAGAACAAGCATAGTGTAAATATGTACATACATAACATCTATGCTTATATGTCCGTCGAAATAAAAAAAATTACAGCATGAAAGTTGTGGTAAAATATGAGATGGATCTATATGTCAAAATAAATTTCAAACAGTCGAACGAGTGCTCGATGAATTTGATAAAATTCTTCAAAATATGGTACAAACTTCGGTCCAAAATTAACAATTTATAGTCGATGAAATTTAAAACCAGTCACGGAATAAAACCTACTTGTGGACTCGCATATATTTCGTTTAAATTTTATTTCGAATCAAAATACATTGTGTAAATTAATGTTTATATGTCCGTTGAAATAAAAAAATTACAACACGAACGTTGTGGCAAAAGATGAGGTGGATCTATATGTCAAAATAAATATCAAATGGTCGAACGAGTGCTATGAATTTGATAAAATTCTTCAAAATATGGTACAAACTTCGGTCCAATATTAACAATTTATAGTCGACGGAATTTAAAACCGATCATGGGAATAAACCTACTTGTAGAGGCACATATATTTCGTGTACATTTTATCTTCAATCAAAATACCGTTGTGCAAATTAAAAATAATAAGCTGAAGCAAATTTAGACGGGCATACATACCGCAAAAGTTATACGTGACCGAGCTGGGCACCCTATCTGGCACCTCCAAAGCCTGTTTAATAGGTCCATGCGCGGTGAAAATGAAAAGGTACCATACGTAATCTGGTGGGCAGTAATATGCAGGGAAAGGACCAATGAGAGGTTGACACCTAGGAGTAACTGGAAAGCTCTATTTCTTCCATGATTAGATATTGGAGGGATTATTAAAATCACACTCACTTATAGGTGAGGCAACCACAGCTCTCCATATCTAGGGAACTTAGTACTTTGAAGGGATTTAGACTAGCCAGTATGTGAAGAATAGCAAAAACATATTATTAGTTTTGACATGGAGAATCATAATAAGTTTAATGGTATGGGATTGGTTTGGAAACAAAACTTCAGCCGATATGTCAGTATAGAAGCCGACTACACACTACACAGGATAGTTTGGCCTTTTCTTTTTTTGGAAATTCATAATGGCTGCCGAGGTCGCATGCTCTGCCTAAATAAAAATAAAAACAACGTGTCAAAAATGTCTGAAAAAGAAAGTGAGACAAACATATTCAAATATTTCATATTCGTATCCAGTCGTGGTGAAATCTTATATTTACTAATCGGAGCCACCGTACAAGCCTCCACGTTAATCCTCACGATTAGACAATTTTGTCCATCCGATCTACCCGTAATCTCGCTAGAGCCATTGGATTAAAGTTGCTTGCGGAACGCGCAGGTGCATCTCTTCTCGCACATACCTTTCTCTGCTTGAGTTCGAATCCAAGACCATGCTCTATATTCGGTCCCTAATTAATTAATTTATGACATGCTGACGAGCCTGTTCCTATACCAATCTGCATCATACGAGCGTTTCCATGTGTAAGAACTGCGCCATACAAAGATTTTGCGTCTCCCCAACGGTGATGACCCACGTTCGGCCGGCCGACGCCAACACGAGGCACCCATCAGCCGTAGTACTCGATCGCTCCGGGTCTAATCTAGCTGATCTCAGGTCAGGTTCCAGCAGCACACTGTTGCTGCCTTTTTTCCAGCAGATCCGTCTCATGCCTTGATAAATAAAATTCAAGCAAAATAGTTTCATTCGTTCATGGATGCGTGTGTCAGATTCTTTCACTGGAAACACCTAATGACTTGGCTACGATGCAGTTTGCACTTGCCTCCCCATGCAAGTGCCAGGTCAAATTTCTCCTCTATAATCAACACAATTACTAAATCGCAAAAAAAAAATCCAATTACCTTTGCTTCGGTTCAGCTTCTTCCAAATCTAATTTGGTTGTCAGAATCAAATATCCAGTTGTTGCCATGCACACATAAATTAGAAGCGGTGCTCTAGCCTTAAACTAGAAATTAGAAGCGGTCAAAATAATTAGTGATTTTCTTAAGAACATTAAAATATCCATTTGGATTGGCTAAAATATTTCTTTAGATGGTACTAAATCCAATTTGTAGTCCCTATTTGGGTTATACCAGCAGTTCATTTCTTAAGAACATTGTAATATCCATTTGGATTGGCTAAAATCTTGCTTTAGATGGTACGCAATCCACTCTGTAGTCTCTATCTGGGTTATATCAGCAGTTCAACACTCAGTGTTCCTGTATGTATATGTGAATATGTTCATGTGTTTGATGAGAACAAGCGTGGACCCAGATGGTGCCACGTGAACCTTTTCTTATTAATAGGACGGCATGCTGCAGATCAATTCTGTCAACTGAGCTAATGGCCTTCTGCGATTAATTGTTCTACAATGCCTTTCTGTACTATTAACAAAAAATATTCAGATTTACTCGATTCATATCAGTTACAAATAATCAAGGTAATATTTGTGAACTTACTGAGATTACTAAATATTTAATCGCCTTTTGCTTTTTCTAAGTATTAGTTCTTCCGACCATTCGATGCTATACCTTTTCGTAGCCTGTCTTCTTATATACTTATGTTTTCATAGCATGTCTTCTTATATTCTTATGTTGTTACCTGTGTTGTCATGCAAGTTTTGCACTGAGTGAATCAAATGTTAATATGTTATGCTTAGTCAATAAGTACCTTTTTCTTACTCTCCATGTCGTGTAACAATTATTAAATAAATTGGTTGGGAATTCCCCTTACTATCTGGCAAGATCCAAGATGATTGATCAGGTGAAAAGGCATAATACCAGCCAGTTATTTCTGTGGTAAGTTTTCCTACATAAGAGGTGCATATTGCTACTCTTTCATAAACTCCACTTCAGATTAATTGTACTCCTTAGTGTTACAAATCTTAAGCTAGGTAAATTAAGAAAAATAATATTATCATTATTCTTAACCTACAATACATTTTTATCGTTCTTGCCGCTATACGTTTCCGGTTCTTATTTCAGATTATGTTAAGTTCTGTGCACATAACACATGTGCATTAATTGTTCCCTACGTCAATTTTTGTTTTGAGAGGTGCTCTTAAGCTGTCAAATTTGGCACACCTAAAGCTCCTAAATTCCATTGCAAATGTGTTTAATATATATAACCATTTGACATGATTTTGTAAGGCATGCCGCCACCTGCTTATGGCGGCGCGGGGGAGTGGAAAGGAGGCTACGAGAATATGCAATTCCGAAACTTTTTTCCAGGTGATCGAAAGTGAAGAGTTCCTGCGTGTGGCCGTGTGGGATAGGGGAAACCTGCACCATCCAATCGCTACACATGGATTTGAAGAAAAGGAACGAGGTCTACTAAGCCACGTGATGGTCTGCACAGAGCTAAACTGGGCAGAATTCGTGGTCGTCCAAACGAATTTTGTAGTTTCGTTAAAACTAGGTTTGTAGGCTGGGAAAGCAACACACACATGCATGTTAATCCGCGGGTACCAAAAAAATGCAGTACACAATCTCATCAGTATGTGCACAGAAGCGTCCATCTTTCTTTTTCTGTGGCATAATAACAATAAATACCTGCAGAAAACTGATTAGTGGCTAAAATAAATTCTATGACGTGAAATATTTAACGTAGTTGATATGTACTATCTGAAAAAAAATACAATAGTCAATTCTCATACTGTATGCATGCATTAGGGGATTGGCTGCAAGTGTCACCAATCCAACCTGAATGTTGTACAATTTTGGGCTCCGTGTCTATGATAAAATTCTACAGGTTGTGATGGTATTTTGTAATATCTATGTCTATGAAGCATTCACTGATCGTGTGTTACTAATTTATACTTATCAAGTTCTGATTGGTGTTTTTTACAAGCTGTATCATGACTTTGCATTGACCAATTAAGATTACTAATACGTGCCTTCTTCACAACATATTTATCCAATGTAAAGAGTTTGGGAGCCATGTGGTCTCCAACTTCCAAGCATACAACCTTTCGGCGATCTTTTAGCTTTCCATAACTCAGAGAGAGATAGAAAGAGAAAAAGAAACATCTACTCATGTAAGATAAAAGTTAAACATTTTAGATTATCATAGTAGTTATTCTAAAATAATAATGTGATTTATTAAAATGGTTGCCCGTGCCGATGCACGGGCTGATGACTAGTGATATTAATGTTGCTATGTGAAAAAATAAATTAGTGATCAAAATAGGACTAAAAATTGTTTTTCAAAGTATTGATTTTGTTTTCTAATTAAACATATTTAGTAAACATGTATATATTTGTAAAAAAACATTTAAAAAATATTTTACTGCTTTTTTCGATGTTGTTATTTAGGCGGGAGCCCACGTACGTGTGAGCTCGGGAGAAACATCCATGCCTTTGGTTTCTACTTTGCCGCTGGGCGCTGGCGGCAGCCGGCATCCCAAATCCAGCCATGCAGATGGACACGACCTCAGGTGAGGTGCCCTCGTGTCCTCTCGCCGCCGGCCGATTCCTTCGTGGCCGATGAAACCCCACTGCTGACGGCGTGACTCTATCTTCTGCTTCGCACGTGTCAGCTCGCCTCTACACGCGTCGCAGTGTCAGACTCCGTATGCCCCGTCAACCTCGACCGATCCAACACAAGCCGCTGATCAGCGGCAACATTTAAAGCGTGCGTCGCCATGATCGTCTGCCGATCAATCACCAAGAAGAAGCACTTCCAGCACCACAGCGAATTCCACGTACGCCCTAGCGAATCCAGCTTTCCAGGCAAACAATGGCGTCGCAGCAACAGAGCCGCCCGAAGGAGACCAAGTCGAAGAAAGAGGAGGGCCACGAGCTTGGCCTGGAGGAGATCGGGAAGTACCGCGCGGAGGCGCAGCAGAACTCGGCGGACGCCATCCGCGCCGCCCAGGAGCGGTACAACGAGGCCAACAAGAACCTGCCGGCCGGGGGCGCCGCGGCGGCGCACGGCACCAAGGGGAACGTGACCGTGACACAGGCGCCCGGCGTCACGGTGGTCTCGTGTCAGGAGAGCAAGAAACATCCGTCCAAACACGAGGGCGGCGCACAGGAGACGAGACCTACCGCGGCGCCGTCGGGCGGCACGATGGCGTCGGCTCGGGGTAACGAGAAGCAGCGCACCGCGGAGCAGGAGAAGGGCCGTGGGCATGAGACATCGGGCCGCGAGGAGATCGGGAGGCGCCGCGGCGAGGAGCAGAAGAGCTCGGCGGAGGGCACCCGCGGTGGCGCGGGCAGCCACGACGTGCGCAAAGAGGGCGGCGTGAAGGACACCGGCACGCACGCGATCGGCTCCACGGGAGACCGCGCTGCGGCCAAGGGCGCCGAGGCCAAGGACGCCGCTGCGCATGGCGCCGAGCTCACCGCGGAGGAGACCAAAGAGGCCACGGCTACCGCGGCGGAGTACGCCAAGCAGGCCGCCGCGAAGGCGAAGGATGTCACGCTCACCGCGGGCGGGACGACGGCGGAGTACGCGAAGCAGGCTGCCGTGAAGGCCAAGGACGTCACGGTGAGTACAGGCGGGACGGCCGCCGAGAAGGCGCGGGAGGCGGCGCTGGCGGCCGGCAAGACGACGGCCGGGTACACGCAGCAGGCGGCGGTGAAGGGCAAGGACGTGACGCTGTCCACCGGCGGAACGGCCGCTGAGTACGCCAAGACGGCGGCCGAGAAGGCGAAGGAGGCCGCGCTGGCGGCGGGGAAGACGACGGCCGGGTACACGCAGCAGGCAGCCGTGAAGGCCAAGGACGTGACGCTCTCCACGGGCGCGCAGGTGGCGCAAAAGGCGATGGAGGTGACCGCGGCCACGACGCAGACGGTGGCGGAGTACGCAAGGAGAAGGCGGAGCAAGGGAAGGCCGCCGCGGACGGCCGAGGAGAAGGCGAAGGAGACCACAGCCCGCGTCGCCGACAAGGCCGAGGAGCCGAGCTTCGACGACACGAGCGCGCAGGCAAAGGACACGGTGAAGGGATCGGGTGCAGAGACGGTGGACATGACCCGCGACATGAGCACCCAAACCGTGGACCGGAGCAAGGACACAACCGGAGGCGTGGCTGCCCAGGTGAAGGACGCGACCGGTTCCATGGCGCAGAAGGCCAGTGAGACGGCGGCGTACGTCAAGGACTCGGTGAAGGACGCAGCAGGAGGCACGGTGGATAGGTCGACGGAGACGGCGAAGGCGAAGGTACGTGCGGCGTCGTGGCCTGCCACAAGTGCCCGGTGATACGTTGACGTTTGTGGAAGTGTGATGTATCCATAGATGATAGGATCAGTTGTGATGCATGTTTGCAGGGTGAAGGCACTGGCGAAGAAGACACCACGATAGTGGGCGACGTCCTGGAGGCGGTGGGCGCGACGGTGTACGGGATAGCACGGCACACCAAGGGGATCGTCGCCGGTGAAGAGGAGGTCATCCCCGTCGAGGAAGGAGAGGCGGCGAAGAGGGAAGGCAGGGAAAAGACCGAGTGATGAGCGGATCGACACGTTGCATGTTTGCGAGCCTTTGGGTTTAGCAATGTCGTGGAGTTACTTTGGTTAGATACGCTAAGAGGGTGGCTATATGTGTAAGTAGTGTGTAGGAAGTGTTTGGCCGAGTTGAATAATGTTGGCGTATGATGTTTATGTAAGTATAAGTACTTAAGTAGGGCTAAGTTATGGCGTGAAGCTACTAGTAGTATGTTTGGGAGCAGTGAAGGTAGAGTTAAATCTTTGGAACTAAACTACGCAACTATATGTACGGAGTATCATAGTTTGTGCGCGTCTGAGTCAACGAGTCTACTACATGATTACCTCTACAATGGCAACTCTGTGCACAATGTACCTTACCATCAACATCGATGCTTACCAGCAAAAGAAAATAGTCAACATAGATACTCTCTCCCGGAACTTCTTCGCCTTTCAAAAACATGCATCATGCCTCTCAGACAGTAGAACATTTATTTATTCAGTGGTGCATTGTTTCATGCCTCTAGTGGTAGAACATTTATTTATTTCGTGGCATATTGTTGCATTGTTTATAGTACTAATATGTTTAGTAATTGGCTGCTCGAAGCTCCTCCTCTCTTCCTTGAGAGTCAGCCGTTCCTCACCAGATCCGGCCGCTCTCGCCGGCTGGATGGTGTAGAGATGTTCTAGGGTGCCGGCCCGTCATGTACAGAAGTAGTATTAGGCTTAGTTTGTTGTTGTTGCTGATTACCTACGTGGTGAATGGCGCTATGCCGTCTTCCTCGTCCCGAAGACTTGTAGCTCCGGCGTCCTGGCGCGACGCCGAGCTCGTCGTGCTGGCGTTTTCCGCCAAGCCTCCATGGTGGGGGATGGACGGCGGCGGCAGTTCTACGACGGTCTTCTTCAATAAGCGCCCGTCGTGTCGCCTTGGCTGCCCTTGCGGCTTTCTGGTTCCTGCCCTTCTCCTGGCCGGCCGTGGCGGCGGGGATGAGAAGGGCGTCCTGCTGGGAGCTGCTGGTGTTGATCGATGGCTCCGGGAGCGCTTGGAGTTTCTGCTCCCTGCGGCGTTTTCCAAGCGACGGCGACATGCCGCCGCCGCTATCCTCGGTCAGAAGGCTGGCCACGCCGTGCTCGGCAGCGTTGCCTGCCTGAGCTTCTTTCTCCTCCTCTGGAGGTTCTTCATCAGCCTCAGCAAGCCTCACAGCTCCTGCTCGCCCAAGTGGTTTGTCCCCGGTGCGACCAGGGGTGGCGATGCCTGGAGGCTGTTCGTCGCCGGCGGGATTCAAGGTCTTGATTGCGTTTCTGCAATCTTTTTTAGGGTGTGCTATGTAAACATGCAGGGCCTAGTTGCAATTTGCATTTTCTTTTTGGGCCTTTCTGTAATTGTACTCCCACCGCTGGAATGAAACTCCAGGTCCTTCGGGACCTTATCTGTTCCAAAAAAAATGTTTAGTAATTGGCTGAATGAAATGATAATAAGAAGACTAATGTCCGAAATGGTATTGGTGCATAAGCTTTATCGGGAGATGAATTCCGGCGTGAGGGACTGTCGAAACACCTCCCCTCCTCTCCCCCGCGACCCTAGCCCAAACCCTATCCGCCGCCGGAGCGCACCGCTCCTCCCCTCCCCCCTCCCCCTCCTCCTCCCCGTCCCCTGTCTCGCCCCCGCGCGGGCGAGCAGGGGAAACCCTAGCCGTGCGTCACCTCGAGCTCAACCCTCTCAATCCCCCCTCCGCCGCCGCTGGGCGCGGGCCGCCGGGCGTGTCCCGTGCGGTGCCGGTGCCGACGGCGGCGGTCTGCCCTTCCCCGCACGCATGGCCCGACGACGCGGCACTCGGCGGCATGTGGCGGTGCTCCCTTGGCCTGCAGGTGGTCCGGCGAGGTCCGGGTGGTCTTCGTGGCGGCGGGCGACTTCTTGGTGGCAGGGGCCGTGGTTGTCCGAGCGCGGCTGGCTGGTCGCCGGAGTGCGGCCGGCGGCGCCTTCCCGGCCCAGATCTGGGCCCGTTGGGCCCCATCTGGACCTAGGCGGGCCGCCTCAGACGCGGTGGCGGCTCTCCCGGTCGACGGAGGTGAAGGGGCTGGTGCGGGGATGGTGGTCACGGTGGCGTGCCTGCTGCAGTGCAGCGGCGGGGACTTTACGGGTCCATTTTGGACTCGGCCGGGCCAGTGAGGGCCTGGTGTGTCCCTGATGCTGCATCCGGTCGGCTACCGCCAACGGCGGTGGAGGTCGTGCCCTCCCGCGTGCTACTGTACTACCACTCCTCGCCGGAGTCCCCTCGTCTCGGTCTTCCGGCCTCGCAACATAGATTACGGTGAGACGGCGGCGGTGATTGCAAAACCGTGGTGGCATGTGCCGGCGGGCGGCAAGCTTGGTAGAGTGCTACGGAACGTTCGGGGATGTGGTTTTTTGGGGGTCGGGAGAAATCCCTGTCATCTCGACACCGACGCGGTTACGCCTACGGGTGTGGCCTCCCTTCCTGAAGGGCGTCGGATGTACCCCTTCTCCACCCCCGTAGCATACTGGGGGAAACCCTAGAACGCGCACCAGGGGTAACCCTGGGACCGGTCGGGCAGCAGCGGCGCCATCGTCGATCACCTTCTTGGAGGTGCTGCTTGGTACGCGACTGATGCATGTAAAATGAATACATGAACTTTGCATTATAATTCTCATATTTCAATCATATTTGCATCATATAAGGGTTATATCATTGTTTTATAATGATTTTGGGGATAATTCACAGTTTCCCCATTTATTTGGAATTAACCCTGCACTGGCAGAAAACCCTATTTTCTATATTTTGATGTTTCAGGGACCCAAACGACGTCCAAATGAGCTGAAAATTTATGGGGATCATTATTTTGGAAGGAGGAAGACCTAGGAGCGAAAGAAGCAAACGAACGGAGGCCGGAGGGCCAAAATAGGGGGCCCCACGCGGCTACAGTACCAGGCCGCGTGGGCCCACCTATTTCTGCCCTCGTGGCCCCGTTTGCGTCGATCCTTCGCCCTGAAGCATCCTCGTGACCTAAAAACGCCTATATAAAAGGTCCCCCGACGTTTTCCAGAGGGAGGCGGCGGAGAAATACAAAATCAGAAACAGAGAGGCAGAAGGCTGCCGCCAGAGAAGATCGGAGGGGGGGAAACGCCACCGGAATCCACCTCCGGAGGGCTCCACCCCCTCCGACGTGTTCATCATCAACATCTACAGCAAGATCATCTCCACCGTCTCCATGATGAGGAGGGAGTAGCCCTTCATCGGGGCTGAGGGCTCACGCCGGTAGCTATGTGGTTTATCTCTCTCTCTCATGGTGTGATCTGTATGTGATCATGAGCTTTGTAATCTAGTTGAATCCATAGATGTTACTCTTCATCATCTTATGAATTATGCTACTCAAGTGGTTTTAGTGATGTGATTTCTGGAATCACCTTTGTCCCATGGTGTGAAGTTGACAGTGTGTGCCGTGTGTGGCTCTTAGGCTAAATATTACATGAATACTTACCATGACTTATTATTTGTGTTGGATGTCTCTATAAAATTGTGGTGTTTGTCTAGTACTATTTAGGGGGCTCAAGTTGACAGTGTGGGGTTCCCTAGATGTGGAATGCGACTTTAAGGTGTGCTTTTTGTAGCCCTACACAATGGATTGGTATTCGTTATCCAACTAGAAGATAGTTCGGGGTAGCATAGTGAAGAGGAAATATCTATGTATTTAATTATATTATTATTGTTGAGAGTGTCCACTAGTGAAAGTATGATCCCTAGGCCTTATTTCCAAGCACCGTTTACACCTTTGTCTTGTCCTCTTGCATTGAAGAGGATTGGGACACTTTCACGCTCCTGTTTTGTTACATCAAACTTCCATCCATTAACTCAACCAGCTTGTTCTATAAACTTGTTTAGTGCATAATCAACTAAAACTTGTGACACTTTAGTTGTAGGGAATAGATAACTTTTCCTTCTTGCTCCTGCGGATCAATACCTTACTTCCACATTGAGAGGTGCTACAGTGACCCTCTTCTCTTGGGGGTTATCAAGTACTTTTCTGGCGCCGTTGCCGGGGAGTGTATCGCTTAAGTTTCTATTCTTGTTTGCACTAGATATTTGATACGTCTCCAACGTATCTATAATTTCTTATGATCCATGCTTGTTTTCATACCATTTGCTACATGTTTTGTTTACATCTTATAGCATTTTTATGCATTTTCTGGAACTAACCTATTAACAAGATGCCACAGTGTCAGTTCCTGTTTTCTGCTGTTTTCCCGTTTCAGAAAAGTACTTAAGGAAATATTCTCGGAATTGGACGGGACAAAAAGCAGCAGTCTTATAATTCAATGGACTACACGGAGCCCGAAGGAGAGGACCTGGAGGGCCGTGGGCCGGCCACACCATAGGGTGGCGCGGGACCCATGCCTGCCGCGCCACCAGGTGGTGTGGGGCCCACGGGAGCCCTCCGACGCCGCCCTTTCGCCTATATATTGCCCCCGACGCATAAAACCTAGACGGACCCCGTCATATTCCAAAGAAACATCTGCAGCGCCGCCGCCATCGCCGACAAGTTTCGGGGGACAGAAGTCTCTGTTCCGGCACCCTGCCGGGACGGGGAAGTGCCCCCGGAGCCATCTCCATCGACTCCACCACCATCTTCATCGCCGTTGCTGACTCCCATGATGAGGAGGGAGTAGTTCTCCCTCGGGGCTGAGGGCCGTACCGGTAGCCATGTGGTCTATATCTCTCTCTCCCATGATGTGATCTATATGTGATCATGAGCTTTGCAATCTAGATGTTGTTATGTTACTCAAGTGGGCTTTATTTATGTGATCTCCGGAGACTCCTTGTCCCACGTGTGTAAAGGTGACAGTGTGTGCACCGTGTGGGTCTTTAGGCTATATTTCACAAGATACTTGTTCACTGATTTATTATTTGAGTTGGATGTCTTTATGAAATTGTGGTGTGTTAGTACCTCCTATGAATGCTCATGGTCCAGTGTGGGGTATTCATTAGTACTTGGGAATATATGTTTGAGGCGTGCTTTTGCATTCCTACACAATGAATTAGTGTTCGTTATCCAGCCGGAGAATACTTCGGAGTAGTATATTGAAGTGCTTATATTTATATTCAATTATGATTGCATTGTTGGGAGTGACCACTGGTGAAAGTATGATCCCTAGGCCTTGTTTCTAAGCATTGAAACACCGTTTACAACAAGTTCTGCTACATGTTTGCTTGCTGCCATTTTTATTTCAGATTGCAATTAGTACTTATAATCATCCATATTACTTGTATTTCACTATCTCTTCGCCGAACTAGTGCACCTATACATCTGACAAGTGTATTGGGTGTGTTGGGGACACAAGAGACTTTTTGTATTGTGATTGCAGGGTTGCTTGAGAGGGATACCTTTGACCTCTACCTCCCTGAGTTCGATAAACCTTGGGTGATTCACTTAAGGGAAACTTGCTGCTGTTCTACAAACCTCTGCTCTTGGAGGCCCAACACTGTCTACAAGAATAGAAGCGTGTGTAGACATCAAGCTATTTTCTGGCGCCGTTGCCGGGGAGGTAAGGTAAGCGACACTCACACTCCAACAACAAAGCTATCCGGCAACGAAGCTATTTTCTGGCGCCGTTGCCGGGGAGGTAAGGTAAAAGGTACTCACATCATCTGGCTACTAAGCTATTTTCTAGTACTGTTGCTGTTGTGTGAGTGCTCGAAGTTATTTCCTTTAGATTCTGCAATTATATCTTTTTGTTTCTTATTTTTAATTTCACTAGTTAGGCTTAATGGAAAACAACAACAAAAATAGTATTAGTTCTTTGGAAATCATTTTTGCTAATGCTATGGAAAAGTCTAAGCTTGGGGAAGCTAGTTTTTATGAAAATGATCTTTTTAGTTCCCCAGCTTTAGAGGAGAAAATTTGCTCTGATAATACTTTGTCTCCCATATGTGATAATTCGAATCATGCTTGTGATATTCTAAATCCACCTACTGAAAGTATTCCTTTTAAAATACCTATGAAAATTGTTGAAAAGGTTATGGATGAATGTTATGCAGGGGATGGAACAATCCGTCCAAGTGATCACTTGTTGAAACTTACAGAACTTTGTGAGTTGTTTAAGATTGCAGGTTTATCAAGAGAAAATGTCATGAAGAAATTATTTCCATTGTCACTTAAGGACAAAGCAAGGGAGTGGCATGATCTACTTGATGATCCTCATCATTTGTAGTGGAAGGAGCTTGCAAATCTCTTTTACTCTAAATTTTATCCTCCTTATGAAATGCATTTGGATAGGAATTATATTTTTAATTTTTGGCCTCATGATGGAGAAAGCATTGCTCAAGCTTGGGGAAGGCTGAAAACATTAATACTTAAATGTCCTAACCATGAGCTTCCTAAGAAAATAATTGTTACTAATTTTTATGCAAGGCTTTCAGGTGATTGCAAGAATTATCTAGATGCCTGTTCAGGGGGTTCTTTCACAAGTAAGAAGGTTGAAACTAGATGGGATCTTCTTGAGAAAATTCAAGACAATACTGAAGGTTGGGAGAATGACAAAGGTAAAGAATCAGGTATAAACTATGAATATGATTGCATTAAGTCCTTCATTGAAACTGCTGTTTTTCAAGAGCTTAGTGCTAAATATGGTCTTGATTCTCAAATTATTGTTGATTGTTGTAGAGCCTTTGCTTCTCATATTAATGTTCCTAAAGAAAATTGGGACCTTTATCATGAACCTTTTAAAGACACTTGCATGAAAAATGATATTGTTGTTAATGATTGTAATAAACGTGCTCAAACTTCTGAAAATACTATCTCTTATAAGCATGTTAATTTTTGTGGAGTACTTAGACCTTGTAAAAAGAGCCAAATTGAAGAAGAATATTGTATCCATCATAGGAATGAAAAAACTAGAACTTGGAATAGAGCTCTTGATGATCTTGGTGAAAAAGTTTGTGCCCACTATCCTTTTATTTGTGAACTTTGCTATAAAGTTGGTCATTTCAATTTTCAATGCTCAGGGAAAGATAATAGCCTTTCTAATCCAATGAGTACTGCGAGTCTGTATTGTGATGACATGATCACTCCTAATCAGCATGATGAACTTATATTATTTTTGGGGTGTGAAGAGTTATCAAGAAAAACTTCTTTAATAGATATGAGTGCTTTTGATATAAACAGCGTCCTGCATGGTTGTCATCTTTATTGTGTTGATAATTGCCATACAAATACTTATATACAAAATATTATACAAGATGGGATTTTACCAAAATATGACAGGACTAATATGTGTTTTGATCTTATCAATGAAAGAGAAGAATCCTTCCAAGTTTCCTCTGTTGTTTCTAACAATAAACCAGGTTATGTGGAGAAGCTTCCTTTCAAGGCTCTCCCTCCTAAGAAGGGAAAGAAGAAGAAGAAGAAGAAGAGTAAAAGGAGAGAGGAAACAGTACCTTTCCCTAAACATGTTGCTCCTATTATAGTTGTTGCTGATGAGTATGAATTCGATGATTTTGAATTAGATGATGTTCCTATGCCTGTTACTTATATTAGTGATCATGATTAGGAAAAGCATAGTACTTTTGATATTCAAAACCTCTTGGGTACTAATTCTGAAAATGATGATGCTAATGATTGCAACACTATTAGTACTATCCATATTCTTTCCAATGATGATATGATAAGCTCTAAGCTTGGGGATGAGGTGTTTGAAAATCCTTTTGCTACTAATGATTACATGTTTGATACATCTCCTTCTAGTAAAAATAATGATATGTTTACAGATGAACACACTTTGGAAGATAAATATTCTATTCCTTATGATGATACTATGCCCCCAGTTTTTGATAATTATTATAAAGAATATTATGACATGGGTTATAATTACAATCATCCTCATGAAACTTGTCATAATTATGGAGGGATCACCCAAAACCATCCCTTTAATATACAACCTGTTTATCATGTTCAAGTTCTTTATGATGATCCTGCTCCAGTTGTTATTAATGAGAAGAACTTTGTTTATGTGGAAAATGATGACACTTTTATGCATATGGATCATGATAAGAATTTTACATGTGATGGTTATATTGTGGATTTTATCAATGATGCTACTGAAAGTTTTTATGAAAAAGGGAGACATGGCTTCATATATCACAATAACATTGAATCTCCTCTCCTTTTGTTGAAATTTTTGAAGTTGCACCTATTTTGTCTTCCTATGCTAGTCAATTTATGCTTCATGGATTTATTTACTTACAAGATTCCAATGCATAGGAAGTGGGTTAGACTTAAATGAGTTTTATAGTTGCTTCTTGATGCTCCCTTATTGTGCTCCAACTCTCATTTTTATGTGAGCATCATCAAAATTACCATGCCTAGCTAAAAGGCTTTAAAGAAAAGCGCTTATGAGAGACAACCCATCATTTTATTTTCAGTATCTTTTCTTTTATTTGAGTCAAGAAGTTTGTTTACTTCTGTAGCAACTTCTTCGTATCTTTATTTTCTTGCAATGTTGTGCCAAGTAAGGTCTCTAGTAGAAAGTTTTTGCTATATTTGGATTTCTGCACAGGAAACAGATTTCTATCTGTCACCGCTAAATTCGTCATTTATTCCAGAAGCGACGAAATGCTTTGAGATTTTGTGTGCTGAATCTTCATATATGTATGAAACGTTTTCTAGTTCAGTGATTTTCGATTGAGCAACTCTAGTGCCTCGAAAAAATTCGTCTTTACAGACTGTTCAGATTTTGACAGATTCTGCCTTTTATTGTGCATTGCTTCCCTTGCGATGTTTATTTGGATCTTTTTGATTCTTTGAGCATCAGTGGCTGTAGCTAATGTTATAATGCATTAAGGTGTGCTTGTGTCACAGTAGAACTTGTGAATTTTTGGTTTATGCACTAACCCTCTAATGAGAATTACTTTGAGTTTGATGTGGTGGAAGTTTTCAAGTAAGCAAAAGGGACAATATGATGAGATCATGAAGAGTGAAAAGCCTAAGCTTGGGGATGCCCCGGTGGGTCATCCCCAGCAAATTCAAGAAGACTCAAGCATCTAAGCTTGGGGATGCCCAAGGCATCCCCTTCTTCATCGACAAAACTATCAGGTCATCTCTAGTGATACTATATTTTTATTCCGCTACATCTTATGTATTTTGCTTGGAGCGTCTGTTTTTATTTTGAGTGTGTGTTTTAGTTTGCTTAATAAGTTGGATCCTAGCATTCTTGTGTGGGAGAGAGACACGCTCCGCTTTTTCATATGAATACTCTTGTGCTTCGCTTATATTTGTTGAGTATTCTTAGCTACTGTTTGTTTTCTAGTAAGCTCTCGCTTTTAGCATGTTATCTTGTTTAGAGCTGCTAGTTCTTTGTGTTAAGCTCTCTTGTGTTTCACTCTTATTTGTTAGAGAGTTGTTTTAGTTGCTTGGTTGATGTGTTAGATTGGAAAATGCTATGCTTGTGATAGTGGTATGAAATAGAGAAAAGCTGCATAGTCTTGTAGACCATTGTGTAGATAACTTGCTCCTCTTCAATTGTTTTGAGGTATTAAAATAACTAATGGTTAAAATATGTTGGTTAATGTTGTTAAGAGCTGATTAGTGAAGATGTGTTAGTAGAGCGTGGAGCCATACTTTTCTGAACTAAAAACAACTTAAGTCAATAGTGCTTTAGTGTTGTGATTTCCTCTTAGTTGAAAAGAAGTTTCTAATGGTATAGTTACTGCAACGGTCGGGGAAGCCAACGGGGCACTTGTGTCGCCGCCACGATCCCTCTCGGGGTGTCTCTAACCATTTGTAAAACTTTGATACTGTTAGTTGTTTGCAATATACGACATGCTATGTGAGTTTTTGGTTTTTGGCACTTCCACCTCCATATTTTGCTAGCCTCTTTGGTACTTTGCATTGCCCTTTTTCACATTGAGATTGGTGCATACTTCGCAAGTACATCCAACCCCGTGGGAGATCTTCATCTTGTTCTCCTACACATAAGCCAACTATCTTCCTCAAAACAGCCACCATATCTACCTATCACAGCATTTCCATAGCTGTTCCGAGATACATTGCCATGCAACATCCATCATTTACATTACATGACTTTATGTCATTTTTACTTCATTACCATATAGTATTGCTTGACCATTTGAGTTAGTGTGATGCGTGGTTTTCCACATGTTTTACATCTTTTCCACACTACGCTCGATCATGCATATCCACCATACACCATGTATTAGTCTTTGAGTTTTGAGTACACCAAAAAGTGTGATGATCATCTTGTAAAATAGAGTGTTGCCTCTACCTGTGAGCATATTGAAAAGAGTCCAAAGTGGCCAATCAAAAGAGTCCAAAATAGACCAATGAGAGAAAAATATAAAAGAGCCACAAAGGCCTCAAAAAGAAAAAAGCAAAAAAAAAGAGAAAAGAAAAAAGAATATAAAATGAGAGAGGGGGCAACACTACTATCCTTTTATTCCACACTTGTGCTAGTAGCACCTACATCATTGTAGTGAGTTTTCATGCTTCATTAGTATAACTATGTGGGGACCAAACGTTATAGAACTTGGCTTGTATATTCCAACGATGAGCCTCCTCAAGTGAGCTCTAGGTCTTCATGAGCAAGCAAGTTGGATGCACCCCCACTAGTTCCATTGGAGAGCTTCCATTCATATAGCTCTATGTGCATCCGTTGCATGGCAATCACTACTCCTCATTCAGTGTCTACTACGGGACTTCCTCTTGTCTTGTGGTTACCTCTTCCACTGTTTGAGCCTTTCTTTTTGGCCTTTCAAACCCCCATTATTATTCTCTTTGCCATAACCTCATGGTGCCAAGCCTTCTTCTTGCTTGTATTAGTTGAGTGGACTACATAACAGTTGATAAGTTAAGTGGATGGATAAAGGACATTTGACTTGAGCTTGGCTATTTCTATTATTGACTGAATTTGATGCTTTGAAGATTGATTGACATTTTACATTGGAGACACAATTTACTATCCTTCTTTCTAAACCTTATGTATGGTTCCTTGTCTCCAACACACTGATTCATGAAAAGTTCTAGCTTCTTTTAGCTAGCATTTGTTAATCATTGTTTGCTTAATGTCAACTATAGACAATTGTTTTGGATCACCTTATTCACATCATGTGCTTTGCATTGCTATGTTGATCTAGATTGTGAGTTAGCATGTCTCCTAAGAAATTATTTGTTATCGTTCTACCTACTCAAGGACGAGTAGAACTAAGCTTGGGGATGCTGATACGTCTCCAACGTATCTATAATTTCTTATGATCCATGCTTGTTTTCATACCATTTGCTACATGTTTTGTTTACATCTTATAGCATTTTTATGCATTTTCTGGAACTAACCTATTAACAAGATGCCATAGTGCCAGTTCCTGTTTTCTGCTGTTTTCCTGTTTCAGAAAAGTACTTAAGGAAATATTCTCGGAATTGGACGGGACAAAAAGCAGCAGTCTTATAATTCAATGGACTACACGGAGCCCGAAGGAGAGGACCTGGAGGGCCGTGCGCCGGCCACACCATAGGGTGGCGCGGGACCCATGCCTGCCGCGCCACCAGGTGGTGTGGGGCCCACGGGAGCCCTCCGACGCCGCCCTTTCGCCTATATATTGCCCCCGACGCATAAAACCTAGACGGACCCCGTCATATTCCAAAGAAACATCTGCAGCGCCGCCGCCATCGCCGACAAGTTTCGGGGGACAGAAGTCTCTGTTCCGGCACCCTGCCGGGACGGGGAAGTGCCCCCGGAGCCATCTCCATCGACTCCACCACCATCTTCATCACCGTTGCTGACTCCCATGATGAGGAGGGAGTAGTTCTCCCTCGGGGCTGAGGGCCGTACCGGTAGCCATGTGGTCTATATCTCTCTCTCCCATGATGTGATCTATATGTGATCATGAGCTTTGCAATCTAGATGTTGTTATGTTACTCAAGTGGGCTTTATTTATGTGATATTCGGAGACTCCTTGTCCCACGTGTGTAAAGGTGACAGTGTGTGCACCGTGTGGGTCTTTAGGCTATATTTCACAAGATACTTGTTCACTGATTTATTATTTGAGTTGGATGTCTCTATGAAATTGTGGTGTGTTAGTACCTCCTATGAATGCTCATGGTCCAGTGTGGGGTATTCATTAGTACTTGGGAATATATGTTTGAGGCGTGCTTTTGCATTCCTACACAATGAATTAGTGTTCGTTATCCAGCCGGAGAATACTTCGGAGTAGTATATTGAAGTGCTTATATTTATATTCAATTATGATTGTATTGTTGGGAGTGACCACTGGTGAAAGTATGATCCCTAGGCCTTGTTTCTAAGCATTGAAACACCGTTTACAACAAGTTCTGCTACATGTTTGCTTGCTGCCATTTTTATTTCAGATTGCAATTATTACTTATAATCATCCATATTACTTGTATTTCACTATCTCTTCGCCGAACTAGTGCACCTATACATCTGACAAGTGTATTGGGTGTGTTGGGGACACAAGAGACTTTTTGTATTGTGATTGCAGGGTTGCTTGAGAGGGATACCTTTGACCTCTACCTCCCTGAGTTCGATAAACCTTGGGTGATTCACTTAAGGGAAACTTGCTGCTGTTCTACAAACCTCTGCTCTTGGAGGCCCAACATTGTCTACAAGAATAGAAGTGTGTGTAGACATCAATATTTATTTTCAGTTTTGCATATACTCTAGTTTACTTTCAGTTTTGCATTTAGTTTAGTTTTACTTTCAGTTTTGCATTTATCAAAAAACCCAAAAAATTTTAAAAAATGGAAAACTATTCTAAAAATGCCTGGAAAGTTGCTCGATTTAGAGAATCATATGAAGGGAAAAGATTGGGAATGTTCATGGGGGTTCTAGATATAATTGCTAGTAAACTGCTTAATTGTCATAAGGAAGAAACTTGTTGCTCTGAATACCGTAGACACTTTGAATTCCAATGCCCTTCCAATAAAGTTGAACCTGTTATTGCAACTTATCATACAGGAAATTATGCTCACTTAGGGATGAAAGAAGTAGAGCAATTCGTTCTTTTCACGGGGGCATATGAATTAAACACCTTCATTGATGAACATGAAACCTGCCCTATAGCTTCTAAATGAAGAAGATGACAAAAGCCTAAGCTTGGGGATGCCTATGCAGCCCCAAGGGGAGGACAATGAAGAGCAAGAAGATGATGAACAACTAGAGACTGAAGAGAGGAAACATTCACCTTCACCACCTATGGATGAGGGTAACACTCAAAATTTGGCTGATGATAAACTTTGCTTTTATGATTCTGATGATGCTTTTGAAGAGATAATTAAACCAATGGGAGTTTGTTCGCATAATAGTGATGGCAATGCTATTAGCATGAATTCTTTGAACACCATTATTCCTAATGCTATGGAAAAGTCTAAGCTTGGGGAAGCTAGTTTATATGAAAATGATCTTTTTAGTTCCCCAGCTTTGGAGAAAATTTTACCTTGATAATACTTTGTCTCCTATATGTGATAATTCTAAGGATACTTGTGATATTCTAAAACCACCTATTGAAAGTATTCCTTTTAAAATACGTACAGAATATATTAAAATGGTTATGGATGAATGGTATTAAAATGGTTATGGATGAATGTTATGCAGGGGATGGAACAATCCATCCACATGATCACTTGTTGAAATTTACAGTACTTTGTGAGCTGTTTAAGGTTGCAGGTTTATCAAGGGAAGATGTCATGAGGAAATTATTTCCATTTTCACTTAAGGGCAAAGCAAAGAAGTGGTATAGGATGCTGGATGATCCCCCTTCGAATTGGAAGCAACTTGAATCTCTCTTTTACTCTAAGTTTTATCCTCTTCATGAAGTGCATCTAGATAGGTGTTACATTTTCAATTTTTATCCTCATGATAGAGAAAGCATTGCTCAAGCCTGGGTAAGACTGAAAGCATTAATACTCAAATGTCCTAACCATGAGCTTCCTAAGGAAATAATTATTACTAATTTTTATGCAAGGCTTTCAGGTCATTATAAGGATCATCTGGATGCCTGTTCAGGAGGTTCTTTCACAAGCAAGAAGGTTGAAACTAAATGGGATATTCTTGAAATAATTCAACGCAATACTGAAGATTGGGATAACGACAAAGGTAAAGAATCAGGTATAAACTATAAGAATGATTGCATTGAGTCTTTCAGTAAAACTACTAGTTTCCATGAGCTCAGTGCTAAATTTGGTCTTGATTCTCAAATTATTGTTGATTGCTATAAAACTTTTGCTTCTCATATTTATATTTCTAAAGAGAATTGGGACATGTATCATGAACCTTCTAAAGACACTTGCTTGGAAACCGAAACTGTTATTGATGATTACAATAAACATGCTCAAACTTCTGAAAGTACTATTCCCTATAAGCATGTTAATTATTGTGGAGCACTTAGACCTTGTGAAAAGAATAGAATTGAAGAGGAATATTGTATTCATCATAGGAATGAAAAAAACTACAACATGGTACAGAGCTCTAAGTGATCTTGCTAAAAAGGTTTGTGACACCTATCCTTTTATTTGTGAACTTTGCTATAAAGAGGGTCATTTCAAATTCCAATGCTCAGATTCTAATATAAGTACTGCGAGAGACTTTTGTGATAACATGATCACTCCTAATCAGCATGATGAACTTACATTATTTTTGGGGTGTGAAGAGTTATCAAGAAAAACTTTTTCGTTAGATATGAGTGCTTTTGATATGAATAGCGTGTTGCATGGATGTTATCTCTATTGTGTTAATAATTGCCATGACAACACTTACATTCAAAATATTATAAAAGATGGAATGGCTTTACCAAAATATGAAAGGACTAATGTTTGTCTTACTCTTATTAATGAAAAGGAGGAATCCCTTTCTTCTATTGTTTCTAACAATAAACCAGGGTATGTGGAGAAGCCTCCTTTCAAGCCTCTCCCTCCTGAGAAGGGAAAGAAGAAGAAGAGGAGGAGTAAAAGGATAGAGGAAACGGTATCTTCCCCTAAGCATGTTGCTCCTATTATAGTTGTTGCTAATGAGTCTGATTTCGATGATGATCCTATGCCTGTTACTTATAGTAGTGATCATGATTGGGAAAAGCATAGTACTTTTGATATTGAAAATCTCTTTGGTACTAATCCTGATAATTACAATCATCCTCATGAAACTTGTCATAGTTTTGGAAGGATTACCCAAAACCATCCAATTAATATACAACTTATCTATCATGTTCGAGTTCTTTACAATGATGCTACTCCCATTGCTATTAATAAGAAGAACTTTGCTTATGTGGAAAATATTGATACTTTTATGCATATGGATCATGATAAGAATGTTTCATGTGATAGCTATATTGTTGAGTTTATCAATGATGCCACTGAAAGCTTTTATGAGAGAGGGAGACATGATTTCATTTATCTCAAAAATATTAAGTCTTCTCTCTTTTTGTTGAAAATTTTGAAGTCGCACTCGCTTTGCCTTCCTATGCTAGTCACTTTGTGCTTTATTGATTTATTTTCTTACAAGATCCCAATGCATAGGAAGTGGGCTAGACTTAAATGTGTTTCATATTTTTCTCTTGATGCTCTCTTTTGCATTTCAATTCTTATTCCTATGTGAGCATCATTAAAACTATTATGTCTAGCTAAAAGACTATAAAGAAAGCGCTTTACGGGAGGCAACCTGGTTGTTTTTATTTTCTTTGTGTCCTATTGCTGTAACAAGAGATTTTTTCTTAGCTTAGTTTCTGGGATTTTTAATAAAGTGCCAAGTTTACCCATTTTGGTTTGAAAAAGTTGTTATTTCTATTCGGAGATTTTATTCCTGCACGGAGTCTGTGCACAGTTTGATTTTTCATTCTTATTCTGTAATTCCGAATGAGCTGAGATTTTTACTGTAACTACAACTTTTCATCCTCTGTATGCCTGAATTTTTTCAGAATTTTTAGATGAGTTTAAGTAGGACAGAAAAATACGTTTTGCTGCTGCTGTTTTTCTGGACAGATTTTGTCCCGTATTGTTTTATGCTTGTTTTGAACTTTTAAGTTGAATATTTTTGATCCAATTGAGTTTATGAGTAGGCATACAACATTATACACTTTCTGGACATTCGTATGTATTTTAGTCCATGGATTATATGCAGCAAGAAACCTATTTATTTATCTCTACTAACATCACCATACAGAAAAGAAACGGGAGAAACAATGTTTCGAAGTTTTTTTTCATAGAGATTGGAGGAGACGCACCATGAGTTATCCAAGGATGGTGAAAACCATAAGCTTGGGGATGTGGAAAACATCCCCACTGAACCAACACACTCTCGGTTTGCACACGTCTAACTTCTGTTTTTCTATCAATGCACTTTATCGCATAAACTTGTAGCGTCTTTTATTTGTTTGTTATGTTAGTCTAGATTTTTATTTTGCGAGACCACCACACTTTCATTTATATATGAGAAAGCTACTGGAAATATGGGTTGAAATATCTTGCATGCCTTTATTGTATTGGGAAAAGGGATGTCTAAGTTGATTTTTAATGACACATATAGTTGCATGATTCATGAACTTCTTTATGAGTAATAATTTGCAAATGCTTTATCATGAGCTATCTTTTATTCATTCTTTGATGCTGTATGTTATTTCACCTTGTTTGACATGAATTAGTTAGTTCTATGGACACTCATGCATGCATCTAGATGGTCATCGTCTCCCTTTTGCTAGCCCAAAAATTCCAACAAGTAAAAACTTGTTTCCAACACCTTCAACCAAAGTTTTTCCAGTGAGTCCACCATATCTACCTATTAGCTTTATGCTATTCCAAGTATGTTTATCATGTTATTTGTGTTATCTATACCTCTAAATGAAAATGATTATGTTATTTATTGTAATGGGAAAAGTTGGTTAAAAAGCTCTCGCGAACTTGATGCACACTTTACTTTTATAGCATTTAATAAACATGAACTATTGTGATTAATATTATGATGATAGTGGCTTGATAAATGTTTAAGGTTGGGAGTTAGCCCATATGTGCTGTCACATGCAAAGCTTTCAACATGTTCCATCATTTATTTAGTTGATATCATGTACTTTTATTTATGGATGCCTATCATGGTGAAATAATGTGGAAATAGAGTAAGTTTAAATGAGTTTGTATAAATGGTTAGAGAGAAACCTGGGCCGCTAATCTAAGCCATGCATCATTCATGGTGGAAATTTACTTACATGCTATTTTGAACTTTCTGTGATACACCCCACAATAAAAAGCTATATCAAGTGGTAAATAAAGAGGGTGTTGAGGTTGTTCATTATGTTTGTTTGTCTTGTTGTTTTGATGTGGGCTTGATCCATATCATGGGACAAGAGGTACCCCAGTTGAGGCTCTTGATAATACCATTATTACTTACAATGATAGATAACTTAAACTTGCTTGGTTTCCCAAGTTGAGTAATCATGGTGTAGGTACTTGTATTCAAGGGGCATGAGACATCTAACCTTTACTTTATCAAGGCCACTACTCATATTGCTTTCACATTAAATTTTAATCATTCAAGATGCTATGATAGGGGAATGAGAGCTTGACACCAAGTATTACCATTGCAATCAATAACTTAAGTGGAATAGTTTGGAGGATAGATGAAACTTATGCATGTTTTACCTCTACTCATTCATATATCATTTCCAAAGTGTCCACCTTTTATATTCAGATTTTCATCTTCATTCTATGACCTTCATAGGATGTTCTTACTTATCATATTGCATACATGTGGTCCATATTACTATCTTTTATGTTACACTTTGTGAACTATCAATGAACATCCTTGCATTGAATACTTGATATCACTTTATAAACTGTTTTCATATTGCTACTTCTTTGAATAATGAATCATTTGACTTTATGTAGCAGTAGCAATCATCTTTTATATCCATGTTGTTATTATATTGCAAAGTTCATGTTAGTTTTATCACTTTCATACTCGAGGACGAGCATGAGTTAAGCTTGGGGATGTTGATGCATGTAAAATGCATACATGAACTTTGCATTATAATTCTCATATTTTAATCATATTTGCATCATATAAGGGTTATATCATTGTTTTATAATGATTTTGGGGATAATTCACAGTTTCCCCATTTATTTGGAATTAACCCTACACTGGCAGAAAACCCTATTTTCTATATTTTGATGTTTCAGGGACCCAAACGACGTCCAAATGAGCTGAAAATTTACGGGGATCATTATTTCGGAAGGAGGAAGACCTAGGAGCGAAAGAAGCAAACGAACGGAGGCCGGAGGGCCAAAATAGGGGGCCTCACGCAGCTACAGTACCAGGCCGTGTGGGCCCACCTATTTCTACCCTCGTGGCCCCGTTTGCGTCGATCCTTCGCCCTGAAGCATCCTCGTGACCTAAAAACGCCTATATAAAAGGTCCCCTGACGTTTTCCAGAGGGAGGCGGCGGAGAAACACAAAACCAAAAACAGAGAGGCAGAAGGCTGCCGCCGGAGAAGATCGGAGGGGGGAAACACCGCCGGAATCCACCTCCGGAGGGCTCCACCCCCTCCGGCATGTTCATCATCAACATCTACAGCAAGATCATCTCCACCGTCTCCATGATGAGGAGGGAGTAGCCCTTCATCGGGGCTGAGGGCTCACGCCGGTAGCTATGTGGTTTATCTCTCTCTCTCATGGTGTGATCTGTATGTGATCATGAGCTTTGTAATCTAGTTGAATCCATAGATGTTACTCTTCATCATCTTATGAATTATGCTACTCAAGTGGTTTTATTGATGTGATTTCTGGAGTCATCTTTGTCTCATGGTGTGAAGTTGACAGTGTGTGCACCGTGTGTGGCTCTTAGGCTAAAGATTACATGAATACTTACCATGAGTTATTATTTGTGTTGGATGTCTCTATAAAATTGTGGTGTTTATCTAGTACTCCCTCCGTTCCACAATATAACATGTTTTAGATGTTTCACATGTTGTCTAGATTCGGACTAAAAGAATGAAAAGTGAGTGAACACATACAGTAAAACATGTCTAGATACATGTGGTACAAATACGAATGTGGAAAAGGCCTAAAACATTTTATATTATGGAACGGAGGGAGTACTATTTAGGGGCTCAAGTTGACAGTGTGGGGTTCCCTAGATGTGGAATGCGACTTTAAGGTGTGCTTTTTGTAGCCCTACCCAATGGATTGGTATTCGTTATCCAACTACAAGATAGTTCGGGGTAGAATAGTGAAAGGAAATATCTATGTATTCAATTATATTATTATTGTTGAGAGTGTCCACTAATGAAAGTATGATCCCTAGGCCTTATTTCCAAGCACCGTTTACACATTTGTCTTGTCCTCTTGCATTGAAGAGGATTGGGACACTTTCACGCTCCTGTTTTGTTAAATCAAACTTCCATCCATTAACTCAACCACCTTATTTTATAAACTTGTTTAGTGCATAATCAACTAAAACTTGTGACAATTTAGTTGTAGGGAATAGATAACTTTTCCTTCTTTCTCCTGCGGATCGATACCTTACTTGCACATTGAGAGGTGCTACAGTGACCCCCTGCTCTTGGGGGTTATCAGCGACGCATCGGATTACTAGGAGCGCGGTGGATTTCTCCGGAGGGCGCAGCGGTGGCGAATCATCTTCGTTTTCATCAATCCGCCAGTGTCGGCGTTTTTTCTTTTCCTTTTCTTTTCGGTTTCTTTTGGGCTGTCCTTGTGCTGTTTGCCCCAGCAGTGGTATCGCTTTGTATCGGTTGGTTGCTATATTAATATAGTTGGGCGAAAGCCTGTTTCGTGGGTGTATCAACTTTATGTTGATCGATTTGAAACTGTCGAAATTTTAATCGAACAAGAAACTTTCATATTTTGTAGGTGATCAATATAGCCGTTCATTAGATACATCTATGAGTTATCTCCTACCTATGGACCAGCGAAATCTTATGATTACTGGATGTACACGGCTTCTGAAGGCCACTCAGGATATATTCGTCGGACTTCGAGATGCTTAGTTGATTTATGCTGTCTCTGTTAATACATATTTCAACCTTATGTAACCCATAATTTATAAACTTTGATACTATGAAATAAATCAATAAAAACTACTGTATGCATAGGCCAAAGTATACCCCACTTCAAGACAAGAAAAATTCTAATAGCTTTGAATGTGTAACTGGTACGTACGCTGCCTTTCCCCTATCTGGGACTACCCTTTGTAACCACCAGATCGACCACCATTCTTAATGCGTGTGGCGGTCGGTGACGCTAGTTCAATCAGTCATCTCGTCACTGCCTACTCACTATTTATGCTCCCTCAAAATTCCAAAAACCATAATTCAAATTTTTGATTGAGCGAGAAGACATTGCCTATGGGCCAAGGAAGAGGGCGCAGGTAACACTCAATCTCTTGCAGCATGGCCGATGGTATGCAGACCTAAGAAACATGGTGGTTTGGGCGTAATCAACTTAGAAATTCAGAACAAGACACTGCTTTCAAAACAGCTTTACAAATTCTTCTGCAAGGTTGATATACCTCCTGGGTAAATTTGGTCTGGTCGTTATACAGATCTGCACACCCACATGCTCAATCGAGACGTGGCTCGTTTTGGTGACGTGACGTGTTCAATTTGATTGATAGCTACCGAAGTATTACGAGGACAAATGTTTGAAGTGGTGAACAAACTCTTTTTTGAAAGGATTATTGGCATGAAGGGGAGCTCCTCTGCGACAAGTTTCCACACCTTCTCTCATATGCTTTGAAAGAGGACACTTCCATACATGAGTTGACTACACTGACACTTCATAATTCCAACTTTGCATTACCTTTGTTTGCTGCAGCTTTTGCAGAATTTGAAAATGTCCAGGACATCCTTCAGAACCTAGAGCCCATACCAATGGAAGTGGATGAACGTATCTTTACTTGGGGCACCAAAAAGGGCGGAGTTTTTTGAGAGGGTTCATGAGGATGAGGTGGTGATGGAAGTGTGCGCCGTGGATGATGTTGGGCAGGCAGTGTGCGATTTGGCGGGGGAGGTCCCGCTCGGCGCGGTTGCTTCTGGAGGTGCAGGGGATGGGGCGGTTGAGGAGGAGGGGGCGTCGGCTACCTCCAGTCCTTTAGGCCGTATGGCGATATGCTGCCCAGGTGGGGCAGCTGGTGCGCCGGTCTCTCCTGCTGCGATGGAGGTCGGTGGGACACCGATAGACGACTCTCCCGCTCGTAGTAACTCAGGTGGGGGTGTCCTCGGGAGCTTGGAGGTTAGCCTGCCGGATTCTCTTCTGGGAGGAGTCTCGCCGGCTTCTCTTTCTTCGTCGACTAGGGAGGAGGGGGTGCAGGTGGCACCTCTCCCATCCCCACGCCTTGATAGCGGAGTTGCCAAGTTAGGTGGACTAGCGACTCCAGTGTCGAGGGGTGGCTTCGGGCTGAAGCCGACGATGGAGGAGGTCATCGCCTTTGGAGGTATTCCTGATCCATCCAAGTCTGGTGTCAGGCATAGCGCCCGATTGCGGGCAATGCCAGATGCTGATCGGCCTCAGCTGGAGAGGGCGATGGATTTGGCGGATCGTCGTGATGCTGCGCTTCAGTCAGGTACGAGGTTATGTTCTAAGTTAAGCTTTGTTTCTATTCCTGATGAAGTAATAGTTGAGCGTGCGTCTAAGCTTGGGGTTTCATTAGGGGGCTTTTCTTCGCAAGTTGCTGATTCTATTCGTAATTTAAAAGATGTAGAGAACGCTCGAAATATAACATTTTTAAAAAACACTTTGTCGACTGAGGAAGGTGAGGGGTTGCAGAGTTTGGCAGTGCGTAAGGCATCTAACCTTTGCGGTGATTTAGAGGATGAGGTTGAGGAGGGCTTAGGGGATCAAGTGGATCTCTTAACCCAAGGTGTAAAAATTAATCGTTCCCGGTTGAAAAAGGTAGTTAAGAGAGTCCAGGTTCGACGGAGTGACCGTCTTCAAAAATTAAATAGAGAATCACAATGAGAGGGGTTTTTTGGAACACCGATGGGTTGGGGGATCGCGGTAAGCATGTTGCTATTCACGAACTAGTCCGGGAGCACAAATTGGATTTCGTTGCTTTGTTGGAAACAGGGAGATCCAATTTTTCGTCTTCCTTTTTGAATTTCTTAGCCGGTGGGTGTGATTATGAATGGTTCTGTTTGCCTCCTCATGGTAGGTCCGGGGGTATTTTAGTTGGTTTTAATAAGTCCGCCTTAGTAATGCAAACCGTGGTGGCGGGTGATTTTTGTGTCAAAATTCAGTTCAAGTCTAAGGTTGATGGCTTTTTATGGGCTTTGGTGGCGGTGTATGGGGCGGCTCAAGATGAGAATAAATCGTTGTTTTTGTCGGAGCTGGTCCGTGTTTGTGATGGGGAGTCATTACCTATGTTGGTAGGTGGTGATTTCAATATAATTAGGAGAAGAGAGGAGAAGAACAACGATAATTTTAATGCTAGGTGGCCTTTTGTCTTTAATGCGATTATTGATAGCCTGGACTTAAGGGAAATTGAGCTATCGGGGAGGCAATTTACTTGGTCCAGTAGGCGAGAGATTCCGACTTTAGAGAAGTTGGATAGAATTTTAGCGAGTGTCGAATGGGAACAAAAATTTCCTCTTGTGTCGGTTCGTGCTTTGACTCGTGCGGGGTCGGATCACAATCCGCTTCTGATTGATTCCGGTGAGAGAGCTCACCTGGGGAATCGGTCGTTGTTCTCTTTTGAGCTATCATGGCTGCGCCATGAAGGCTTTTATGAAATGGTGAAAAAGGAATGGATGTCGATTATTCACGGTACATCGCCGGTGGAGCGGTGGCAAAATAAGATTTGGCACTTAAGACAATTTTTGAGAGGATGGGCAAAGAACATGAGTGGGGAGTACAGGGTTCTACGTGATAAGCTCTTGTTACTTATTGATGAGCTTGACATCAAAGCTGAAAGCACGCTATTAAGTGAATCGGAAAGATTAGTAAAGCGGGACGCTGAGGCTTACTTAGCCAAGCTTCGTCGTGATGAAGAAGCTAAGTGGGCACAGCGGGCTAAAGTCCGGCATATTCAGGAGGGCGGTAATAACACTAAATACTTTCATCTTATCGCTAATGGTAAGCATAGAAAGAAGAGAATTTTTCAATTGGAGCAAGATGAGGGAACCATTATTGGACAGGAAAATTTGAAGGTGTTCATTTCTGAATTTTATAAAAGATTATTCGGAGCATCGGCTCCGTCGAATATTTCGTTGTGTGAATCAAGGATTGAGGATTTGCCTCAAATTTCCTCTGAGGAGAACGATATTCTTACATCACCTTTTGTTGAAAAGGAGGTGTTTGATGCTATTTCTCAGATGGAACACAATAAGGCTCCCGGACCGGATGGGTTTCCGGCTGAATTCTATCAAACTTTTTGGGATGTCATCAAGAGTGACTTGATGGACATGTTCGCATAGCTGCATGCAGGGGACTTGCCTTTGCACCGTTTAAACTATGGGGTGATTACATTGTTGCCGAAAAAAGAGGATGCAAGTAGGATAGAACAGTATAGACCGATTTGCTTACTCAATGTGAGTTTTAAATTTTTACGAAGGTTGGTACAAACAGAGTAACATCTATGGCGCATAAGGTTATCCGGCCTACTCAATCCGCTTTCTTACCAGGGCGAAATATTTTGGAAGGAGTAGTTGTACTTCATGAGACTATCCATGAACTTCATCGGAAGAAGATGGATGGGGTCATTTTCAAAATAGATTTTGAGAAGGCATATGACAAAGTAAATTGGGCTTTCTTGCAGCAGACTCTTCGCATGAAAGGCTTTGATGCTCAGTGGTGTGAATGGGTGGCGAGATTTGTTCAAGGTGGAAGTGTCGGTATTAAAGTTAATGATGACATTGGTCATTAGTTTCAAACTTTAAAAGGATTGAGACAAGGGGATCCGTTGTCGCCGTTGTTATTCAATCTTGTTGCTGATATGTTGGCTGTCCTCATTGCGCGGGCTAAGGAGGATGGTCAAGTTGGGCTGATGCCGCATCTTGTAGAGGGGGGTGTTTCCATCCTGCAATATGCAGACGACACGATCTTGTTCATGGAGCACGACCTAGAGAAGGCCGTGAATATGAAGTTAATCTTGTCGTTATTTGAACAGCTGTCGGGTTTGAGGATTAACTTCCACAAAAGTGAGGTCTTTTGCTTTGGTAAAGCTAAGGCCAATCAGGATGAGTATCGTGCTATCTTCGGGTGCGAAGTAGGCGAACTTCCTTTTAGATATCTCGGCATTCCCATTCACTATCGTAAGCTTCTTAACAAGGAATGGAAGCCTGTGGAGGACCGGTTTGATAGCAAATTAGGTTCTTGGGCGGGTAAGCTGCTCTCGTATGGAGATCGACTTGTCCTCATTAATGCGGTTCTTACGAGCCTGCCTATGTTTTTACTATCCTTTTTTGAGTTACCTAAAGGGGTGCGGAAAAGGTTAGATATTTATCGATCTCGCTTTTTCTGGCAGAGTGACCAACAGAAAAAGAAATACCGGTTAACTAAGTGGAATATAATTTGTAGACCGAAAGACCAAGGTGGACTTGGGATTGAGGTTTTGGATATTAAGAACAAATGTTTACTTAGCAAGTGGCTTTTTAAATTTTTGACGGAGGAAGGTGTATGGCAGGAGATACTTTTTAACAAGTATCTTGCCGGGAAAACTCTCGCTCAAGTGGAGGTAAAACCAACAGATTCACCTTTTTGGAAAGGTATTATGGGGGTTAAAATGGAGTTTTTCAAACACATATCGTTCTCTCTTGGAAATGGCGAAGGAGTTCGTTTCTGGGAGGACACGTGGCTGGGTCAACAGCCCCTGTCGGAGCAATATCCGTCGTTATATAATATTGTTCGTCACAAAAATGTGTTGGTTGCAAATGTTTTTGAGCATGGACATGTTAATATTCAGTTCCGTAGATCTTTAGTGGGAGATAAATGGGACGATTGGTTAAATCTAGTAGAGAGAATTATGCCAATCTCGTTGACGACGGAGCCCGACTCTATATCATGGAAGCTCACTTCCTCCGGAGTGTTTTCAGTTAAGTCTTTATATATAAAGCATATGAATAGTTCAACTCGGTTCTATAAGAAGTATATTTGGAAGCTGAAAGTTCCTTTAAAGATCAAAATATTCATGTGGTTCCTTCATCGGAAGGTGCTTCTCACTAAGGATAATCTTATTAAGCGCCATTGGACTGGGTGTAAGAAATGTGTTTTCTGTAGTCAAGATGAGACTGTGGATCATTTGTTTGTTTCTTGCCAGCTTGCAAGACAAATCTGGAGGTTAATTCATTTCACGTTCAATATAACTCCTCCGACTAGTATTACTAATTTGTTTGGTAATTGGTTGAATGGAGTTGATAGAGATACTAAAGCTAGCATTCGTATTGGCGCATGCGCTTTTTTATGGTCAATTTGGAACTGCCGGAATGATGTTGTGTTTAACAGAGCACATACTGGACAATTTTTGCAGGTTATTCATCGTTCTACTCACTGGATTCATGCATGGGCGTACCTTCTTCCACCTCACAAGCGGGGGCGTTTGGCCTCTGGATGCACTCGGTTGATGGCGGTCGTTCGGGCTATCTTCAACAAGGGTGGATGGTGGCACACTAGTCGGCTGCAACATGTGTAGCTTACTTTTGGTTCATTAGCTTGTGAGGTCTTTTGAGAGTTCTTCGCGTTTTGAGAGTTTTATGTGTTGGATTGTAATAACTTATACATTGCACTGTTAAGGTTGATGTTAATAAAATGGCCGTATGCATCACTTTGATGCAGAGGCCGGAGGGACCCTTTTCTAAAAAAAAAAATATACGTCGGCCATATACTACAGTTTCATTTTTGAGAGGATACCATGTGACCGGATGCTCAATATGGGAATCCAAATGCCTACCCAAGCTAAAGTTTTCATGTGGCTGCTAGTGAAAGATCGGCTAAACACCAAGGATCTAATGCTTCGTAAACATTGGCAAGTTGAAGGAGGTCATGCATATGCTCTATGTCATGTTGAAATCAAGAGAACACATGTTCTTCACCTGCCCCTTTGCAAACAGCTGCTATTCAGATTGTTTTTGATACTGAAGGACATATCTCCACCCGTATCCTTTAGACAAAGTCAGAGTTCAAAGGTCCATGCTTTATGGAAATTTTCACTATGGCGGTCTGGAACATGAAGGCCAGAAATGAGCTCATGAAATGCAGCATTGAGTTGTAGCAAAGCAACTGCTGAGGTACGTTCTTGGCACAATGTACTACACTTGCATGTATAAAAAAGGGAGACACAACAATGTTGATGCTGGTGGGGTACAACAACAACAACCTCGCTGGGATCGTCTTCTTTCTCGCACTACCGGAAAATTTGTCTTTCCCGTGAGAACGGCGGTTTGCCGTGTGCTTCAAGACTTACGGAACACGGCAAAGAAATCTATGCCGTGTACGACACCAACAATCACGGCAAAGAAACAGAACACGGCACAGAAGAAGTAAAGCTCACGGGAAAGAAACAAAGCACGGCAAAACGGTATAAAAGCTCACGGCAAATATTTTGCTGTCGGCAAAGACACTTTGCCGTGCGTCGTTCCACCTGTCACGGCAAAGACGTTGACCAGAATTTGCCGCAACGTCCCCAATATTTCGCGGGAAAACATTCCGTTCGCGCGGCTCGTTCCCGCGTGGTAAAAGAATTCGCGGGAAATGTTTTGCCGTGTGGCTCCCTACCCGGCGCACGGCACAACTGCCCTTTGCCGTGCGGCTCCCAAACAACCACACGGCACAACAACTCTTTGCCGTGTACCTTGTCATAAACACACGGCAAACAATGTGTTTCCCCCTCTATCTTTGTCGTTGTTTCCGTAGACTTGTTTTGTTTATTTCTTGCTAAGGCTTCTAATACACTCATTTACTTGAATTAATTATGTTTGTCGATACTATATAGAACCCTCCGGTAGTGCGGGCCGCATGCGTCGAAACCCCTAACAAGTGGATGTAACGGGCGAAACCCTAAAAAGTCGTAAAGCGGGGTTAGTGAAGCGGGTCGCACCTCGGAGCCGTATCTTGGTTCCCGCAACCTCCCAACACACTCTTATACGTATATTAGGGACCAATGTAAGCTTTGGTGGGATTCCGACGCTCCGGACCCCCAGTACGGCGAAACCCTACACCCGCTGGAAAAAAGTCCAACCTGTCGATCTACCCCTTTGACCGGCGCCGAGAGGGGGTAGACGCATGAACTTTTTTGCTTGGTTGTGTTAGGTTGGTACATAGGACCAATGGGAACCAATGGGAAGCAACTTTTTGCTTGATTGTGTTTATATAAGTTGTGGATTGTGTTTATATATGTGATTGTGTGAAAATTGTGATCCTGTCAATTATATGTAAAATGCAGGGATTCTAGAAAAAACAGAACAAAACCTGACAATATGGTCACTTTGCCGTGTCAAGGCACACGGCAAAGGCCTGTGCCGTGAGGGTGCACACGGCAAAGAGCACACGTGGCGCCCACCTGTGCTCCTGGCATGTTGCTGATGACCATATGGTCATTATGCCGTGCGTTTTTATGTGTGGCGCACGGCACAGACCTGAGGCTGGCCTGATCGACACAGCCTCTTTGCCGTGCGTAGCTTCGCAGACACACGGCAAAGTCAAAAGAGTTGCCGTGCGCGGCAACGGGAGACGCACGGCAAAGATGGGAACGTTGCCGTGTGTTCGCTTGGTTGTCACGGCACAGACCTGAGGCTGGCATGATCGACACAGCCTCTTTGCCGTGCGTATCTTCTCAGACACACGGCAAAGTCAAAAGAGTTGCCGTGCGCGGCAACGGGAGACGCACGGCAAAGAAGCGGTCGCTTGTTGACCATGGTCTGACACATTCTGACATACATATTGTGCCGTGGCCGTAGGAATACGCACGGCAAAGATTCTTTGCCGACGCATTTTATGCCGTGTGGGCTTTGCCGTGTCAAGCTACACGGCAAAGGCTTTGCCGTGTTCCGCAGCCTATTTGCCGTGCACTTTCACCACACGGCAAAGATAGTTTTTCCGGTAGTGTCGGGTCACAAGTGTCGTAACCTAGATATCACAGAAGCAAAGGTGGTGGCACTTTCCTCGTGGGAGGCCTAGTACATTGCTGCAACTAATGCATCATACCAGGGGTTGTGGTTGAGCAAGCTAGTAACAGAGTTGCTTGAAACCACTCCAACCAAGGTGAAGCTCATGGTGGACAACACATCACGTTGTGAGGAAGAACCTGGTGCATCACGATCGGAACAAACATATTGCTACAAAGTTCCACTACATCTGTGAGTGCATTGAAAAAGGAAAGATCGATGTTGTATACATGTCAGTGCGGATGGTCAGCTCGTAGACATCTTCACTAAGGCGGTGGGTAGGGTCAAATTCGTGGAGATGAGATAGAACCTTGGCGTCATGAATTTCGCATGATGACAACAAGTTTGAGGGGTGAATGTTAGCCTAAACAAGGCAGTTGGTCATTCATTCTAAGTAGCTAGTTGACTTGACTTGACCCAAGTCACCTCTAGTGTAGTAGACGGCAAGACATGGACGTGTGGGGTGGTACATGGTTGCCACGACTTGCTCTTGGTAAGTCTTTAAATTTACTTACCATGTAAGGGTCGCTAGGTAGTTTCCTTCAAGTTTCTTTTCCATGTCAATAACAGGAGAAGTCCAGGCTGCTACGATCACAGCAGCACAACGCAATTCAGTCTCACTCTCTCTTCTACTGAACTCCATCAACGTGTCTGTGTGTGTTTTTCTTGTCTGGGTAGGAAACAACAAGCATAATCAAAAAGCTTAGCATTCTCACAGTAACCCAATATGATCGATTGATTCGAGTGCCGGCCTGCCGGGCAGTGATCACATCCACTCATCCAGCGTCCAAGCACCATGTCTTCACCGCCATATTGTCCTTTGTGCTGACCCTCCCGCGGTATACGTACAAGCCAGAGAAGAACATTGTGACGATGTGGTATTACTCGGACGACAAACCCATTTTGCTCCTATTCATCTGGTCCTGCCATCGGAGAGCAAGTTGTAGAATGTAGCTTTCGAAGTTTTCTGTCCTGAGAAAACCATAACTCTCTGATCGCTCCTTCTCATGCATTCTTTCCCCACCTAGGCACTATTACGTCAAGCATGAACAGTTCAGTCTCGAATCTCGATCGGCGGCTAGCTAATTTCTGTTAGAGTGATGTTGACAGGAGTAACTCGGTGTTGCGTTCTTCTGCATAAAACACCCCCTAGCTAGGATCTTCTTCTTCCCAACGCGACTCGATGGCCATGGTTATCCTCCTCCTCCTCCTCCTGCTTCTCCCTATCGTTGCTGCCCAATGGCCAGTGTGCGGACATAGCGGCAACTACACACCAAACAGCAACTACCTATCTAACCTCCTGCTCCTATCGTCCACCCTCCCCCAGAAGGCCGCGTCCGACGCCACCCAGCTCTTCGCCACCGACACCGTAGGCCATGCTCCGGACACCGTCTTCGCCCTCACGCTCTGCCAGGGGGACACCACCGCCGGCGTCTGCAAGGGCTGCCTGGGCCATGCTCAGCAACTCTCAGAACTTCCCGACAAGCGCCTACTCCTTCAGGCTCTTCCTGTTCACACTTATCAACAGCACGGGCCAATGGGCCGCCAACAGCTCAAGGAGGTTTATGACCTCGCGCTTACACGTCAGCTCCTTCCCGACGTTGTACTGCCTTATGCAGTGCACGCCCGATCTCACCGCCGACGACTGCGCGGCCTGTTTCCAGGGCGTGTCACAGCTGACGTTCCAGTACCTCGACGGACCGCGAGGTGGCCGAGTCCTCGGGACACGGTGTAGCATGAGGTACGAGATTTACCCATTCTTCCAAGGGGAACCTATGCGGCGTATCTTCAACTTGGCCCCTGAAGTTCCAGCGATCAACAACTCAACCATAGGGTCAACGCCAGTTGCCATGTACGGCTCACTGTCGGTTCCACCAGCTGCTGCGGCACCGCCTCCGGACCCGGTGGTACAAACGACCGTCAAGCAGCATGGTATGTGAAATTCTGATCCGTTCCGGGTCGGCGACGCAGAACACGATCCTGCCAAAATCGCTCCAGGGGAAACCCTAGATCCGTTCCGGGTCGGACGTTGCTGGCGCCTTGCGTCGTTCTCCCTCTTGGGGGCAACATGTGGGAGTTGGACCTGTCTTGGGGGACCTGTGGCAGATGGTGGTGTTCGAGAAGGTGGAGCGATGTGTGCCTGCCGCGTCGACGGGATCGGGTCTCGGTGGCGTGGCGCTGCGGGGTCTCGGCAACGGGCGTGTGATGTTATACATGCGCAGGTTGGTGGAGCTGTCTGGCACCATGGCGGTGTCGATGGCAGGCATTGTAAGTGTAATGCTTTGGATAGTCCTGAAGATGAAGATGGGTCAGAGGAAGACAGCGGCAGCGACTTCTGTAGCGTGTGCATCGGTGCCGCTGAGGGTCTGCTGGACCTGTTGTGCCCCTTGCTTGCTATCGGGCGGCTTGGTGTGGTCTTCGAGATTTTTGATGATGCGCGTTGGTGTGTTGGCAAGGCATGCGGCTCTGTTCTTGTCCACCCCCTTCATCAGTGGTGTAGGTGTAGCGAGCGGTCGCTAGTTTGGTGGCTTCGTTTCGGGTTTATCTTTGTAATACTCTTGTAAGGTTGTGTTTTGGCAATGAAATAAGCGGGTGGCTGTGTGCATCATTTTGATGCAGAGGCCGGAGATCCGCACCCCTTTTTCTAAAAAAAATGTGAAATTCTGATCATTCACGGCATTCTTTTCGTGGCTAGCTGATCATACACAGAGGTAATCTCCCGCTTACTGCTAGGAGAACCAACAGGTAGGAAGTTGACTGGTAAACATGTGCTCGGGACAAGATTGATAAAATAAATAAGTAGAAAGAACTAAATAGTTCAATAAAAAAGAGGGTTATGCTTCCATAGGCCCCCAAAGGTGAAAGGGTATCATGAGAAGAAACACAAGGACGGCTGAGATTTAATCTGATTTAATCTTACTAGGGGCCAAGCCAACTAAGTTCGGCTCGAGCCGAGCCTGGAAGTCTGGAAAATATCTAGCCGAGCCGGCCGGATCGTGGGATAAAAATATGTGGCAGCCGGGATTCAAACGCATAGCTACTGGCTACATCTCAGTTTGTGATTAGAATAGAATCAAAACCTATATAAACATAGCGGCCATTAACTGAATTTTAGAGTTGAATTTGGGGGAGGCGTTTTGGCTCCCGAGCACACCAGCTCCTGATATTTTCGATGAATATAAAAAAGTGTAATTCTTTATGAAAAATTCTAAAAAAAATTTAGAGACGCACATATATGAGTTGTTCACATTCGTGCAAAATTTCGTAATGAAAAGACATTTCCTATGCTCCGTAGAAAAAAGACAAAATGAGTGGTCAAAATAGATCTAAAAACATATTTAAAAAAATACTGATTTTGTCTTTTTTTCACAGAGCACAGGGAGTGTCTTTTAATTTCAAAAACTTGCATGACTGTGAACAACGCATATGTGCATGTCTCCAGTTTTTTCCAGATTTTTTCATAATGTTTTACTATTTTTTTATTTTCATCGAAAAAATAGGAGCTGGTGAGCTCGGGTGCACCATTGAATTTCCGAATTTTAGACAGAAAGGCTTAAGACTTCGGTCCTTGCCTGATCGAGCCGCACTTCGACCTGAGCGGGACGGCATTCGGTGTCATGGCGAAGGCCGGCCAGGCCGACCAGCTGCGCGGTGCCGAAGTCCTCCAAATCCAGTTCACCCGATACACTCAAACTGCCTACACTCTTACCCTGCGCCGCTTAAAACGGCCAGGCCGGGCACTACACGCCACATGCACCTCACACACCCTTTGTCGCCATGGACCTTGCATGGGCTGACACATGCACAGTTTTGCAAATAACCGCCATGCATGCAACGGTCGAACTGTCCTTTGTAATCCCGTGTGTTCACGTGACGCAGCGTGTAGTGCAACTGGGCTGGTGTGCAGCTAACCTTCATCGTAGACACCGGCTCTAACCCCCACTACTTCGCCGTCCTCATCCAGTACCAGAACGGCGACGGCGACCTCTCGGCCGTGGAGCTCATGCAGAGCTGCTCCGGCGTGGCGTGGACGCCGATGCAGCACCCGTGGGGCACTGTCTGGAAGTTCAACGCCGGCTCAGCCCTGTAGGCACCGCTCTCTCTCCGCCTGACATCCAGCTCTACCAAAAAGCTCGTCCCCAGCAACGTCATTCCAACCGGCTAAAGGCGCCATGGTAGTCGGGCCAGGGCGTCGTGCTATCGAGGTGGGTCCCGTCCAATCTAAAGTGGCCGAATCCATGACGCATTTGGTCGGAGCGTCGTGTAGTCTGGCATGGCGTCCCATAGCCGGACGCCGTGAAAAAGGGTTAGATCGTGAATTGTTTTGAACTTAGATTCATTTTATGTGATAGAGGTTATGGGTCCATCTTGACCTAGCACATCCGGGGGACATGTGAACCCACATGCAACACTCATAGCCATACAGCTGTATATCTATAACCTTTGGGACATGTGGACCCACATTTGACCCACATGTCGATGGATTAAACCGACGGTGAGAATACGGGACTATGTACGCGCGGGCATCGTCGATGTGGGTTAGTAGGCGAACGACACGGGAGACAAGATTTATACAGCTTCGGGACCCGGGAAACATCATCCGGTAATATCCTTACGTGATGCTTGTGGCTAGGTCTTATTCCTCTCATGGTGGAAGTCGCCGATGAGGCGGCTTCTCTATTGTATAGGTTGGGAGTTGAGGCTCTGAGTCCTTTTGTTCCCTCTATGTTGGACCTCCGGATCTGTCTAGTCTGTCTTGAGCGTCTAAGTCGTGCCCTCTTGGGGCGCCTTGCCCCTCCTTATAAAGGTGGAGGAGGCCGGCTTACATGTCGAGTCCTAATTCGATACAAACTATTCTTCTATTACTAGTGGGCAAGGTGAGTACTTGTCCTAATCTGACTGTGGAGTCGGCCTGCTGGGCCACCCCTAATGGGTCACGCTAATCCTCCTTGTGGGTACCCGTGTCCCATATCCACGACAGGGACCCACATGCAAAACCCTAGCTATACAGGTGTGCATCTATCACCTTTGGGGCATGTGGACCCACATGCGACACTCCTACCCATTTAGTTGTACATCTGCCGCATTTGGGGCATGTGGACCGACATTCATCTATCCTAGCCAGCTAGGTTTACCCATGGCACCCTTGGTTGCATGTGGACCCTTGCAAGCTATGTCTACCCCTACGACCTTTGAGACATGTGGACCCACATGATGTAGTACTTAGATGTGTACCTAGATGGTCAGGAGTGTTGAATTTGGGTCGACATGCCCAAGGATGCTAGGGGCAGACCTAGTTGTTTAGAGGTGTTACATGTGGGTCCACATGTATGAAATGTGGTAGGGTAAGGTGAAAGAACAACTATGCCCGAGATGTCGCCTAGAGGGGGGGGGGGGGTGAATAGGCAATAAAAACTTTTTCTAATTAGGGACTTGATAAATGCGGAATAAAACTATGTGTTTAAATTAACAAGCCAACAACCTAATTACTAGGCTCACCTATGTGCACCAACAACTTATGCTAAGCAATTCAAGCAACAAGGTGATAGCTATAGAAAAGAACTTCAAGCACGAAGGCTATCACAATGTAAATTGCATAAGTAAAGCTCGGGTATAGAAATAACCGAGGCACGCGGAGACGAGGATGTATTCCCGAGTTCCTCCTTGTTAAGGGAGTACGTCTCATTGGAGGGGTGTGAGCTCGCCATAAGAGGCCTACTCAAGATGCCACAAAGGCCTCACCCTATTCTCCGATGAACCTCACCCAAGGGATTGGTTCACCTTCCACTATCGGAATCCTTCGGGGCGGATTCCGGAGCCCTTTACAACTTCTCTTTGGGGCACACACCCACAACTCAATTGGGGGCTCCCAAACTCGTGCCAAAGCTTCACAACTCGAAGTCTTCGCGGCACCTCCAACCGTCTAGGGTACACAATGCACCCAAGAGGCACAAAGCTCTTGGGAACACAATGCACCCAAGAGTAACAAGCTTCTCAACGTCGATCTTCACGTATCACCGTAGGGAGAGCAACCCGATGCAACAAATGCAAGAGGCAAGAACACACAAAGTGGTCAAGTCCTTCACTCTCAAATTCCAACCAAGCAACAAATGCTTTGGGGGAATAAGAGAGGAAGAACAAAGGGGATGAACACAAAGCAACCCCAAAATCTAGATCCACAAGTTTCCCTCACTTAGAGGGGATTTTGATTGGTGGAATGGTAGATCTAGATTTCCTCTCTTGAAACCCTAAATTTGGGCAAGAATCATGGAGGGGAAGAGAGGAATCAAGCTCACAAGGATGAGAGCAAAGGGGAAGAGCAAGAACAAGTGAGCAAGGTGTGTAACCAGGTTTTGGGGGGAAGGAGGCTTTTTATAGCCTCCCCCAAAAACTAGCCGTTGGAGCCTGTCCAGGCCGGAGACTCCGGAGTAAGTGACAGGAGACTCCGGCCTGCTGGGTCATCGGGGAGGCCGGAGATTCCGGTCCTTGGGGCCGGAGACTCCGGCCACCCTCCAGGGGAGCTCCGGACCCCTATCCAGAGGCGCACCACACAGATGCAAAATGGCCGAGAAAATCTGGGGGCCGGAGATTCCGGGTCCTTGGGCCGGAGACTCCGGTGGGCCGGAGACTCCGGTCCTTCTCCGGGGGCACTCCGGACCCCTATACAGAACCGCACCATAGCAGACACAAACCGCAGCGAAATCAGGGGGACCGGAGACTCCGGGTCACAGGGGGCGGAGACTCCGGTGTGACCGGAGACTCCGGACCCTCTCCGGGGTAGATCCAAACAGAGAGAACCAGAACTGCCATAACTTTTGCAAATGAAGTCCGAATCGAGTGAATCCAATTTTGTTGGAAAGAGGACGACAAGAGCTTACCCTAAAAAAACAAGCAAAGGAGATTGTGCGGAGGGATGGAATGGTGAGACCTTTCCAAGCGAATGAACCGGCAAAATCTCCAACACCGAAAACGCACAAGCTTTTCATCAAGACTCCGTTTTCAATGATCTTGGGCTTGTTTCGAAGATAATCACAAGCCCTACAAGATCATGCATATACACATCATAGTCTATCATGTGAGGAGGACATCATAAGGAGAGAGTTTGACCTCTCGTAGAAGAGACAAACCGGTAAAACCTCCGATATCAAAAACGCAAGAAGATATTCATGAGATCCATTTTTGATGAATTAGAGCTTGGTATGGAGATGAACACAAGCTCTAAATTCTCACATGGATAAAAGCCAAATAAGAACCAATAAAGATGATTGCATGGATGCAAGGGTTTGAGCTCTCCACGAACGATACGATCACGATACTCGCCTCTTGATAGTACGGCTATCTATCCTATAATCCTGTCTCTCACTAAACAACATGAGACCGGTAAAATAAAAGCCCTACCAAGATCATACCTTTGCCTTGCGCATTAATCCACTTGAGGTCGATGAAGACGATCTTCATCTCCTCAAGATGAACCACCTTTCTTGATTGCGCTTCGCTTGGTGAAGAATCACGTGACGCTCCCCCATACACCAAGATGGGGAGAGCACTCTTCGGCATATCTTCACTTGAACTTGAGAGTTGATCAATCCGCACAAAGCCTTGATCAACCCAACACTTTTCTTCCCTTGAGCTTGACTCCAACAAATGGAGATCAAGCAAAGCATGACTCCAACCAATGGAGACAAGCAAGCTTGGCCTTGATCAGCAAATGATCTTGACACAAGCTAAAGGACAACCTACACATAGAGCTCAATGCAAATATTAGTCCATAGAGATTGTCATTAATTACCAAAACCATGCATGGGGGCAACCATGCACTTTCAATCTCCCCCATTTTGGTAATTGATGACAATCCCTTTTAAGAGGGTTTGTATAATGAATAAAGCATCCTTGCATGACAAACAAGCAAGAATGCAAAGCGCATTAAAGGCAAATGCAACAAAAGCATAAAACCCAAATTCCCTTAAACCCTCTAAACTTCTCCCCCATTGGCATCGATTGCCGAAATGGGAAGAAAAATTTAGAGAGCCAATATAATAAGAGTTCCTCCATAAAGGTGTGCATTTCTCAAGATATGAGTGAAATCAAATGCACTTATTCATTGAAAAATAATTAGAGGAAATCAAACTATATTGAGGATCCAAAGATTGCAACAAAAAATGAAACCATTTTAAACATCTCCACAAAGGAGAAAGGCAATCAAAAAGATCCAAAGCAAGAGTTCCAAATAAAAATGGAGAAGCTCCCCAATGTTTATGCACAAAATGAAGAGTGCACAAATATGGTATCCTCACTCCCCCGAAATCATCTAGAACACGCAACAAGTGCAATAGTGCATAATGCAAAAGCAAATCATAGCACTTGCACCAAAGATGTGGTTGAGCCATAAAGGAGATACCAATTTTTCAAAAATTCATCATAAGATAGGCCCAACCGAGACAAGAGATCTTTTAAAGAGATATGTTCACAAGCTTAGGGATACCAATTGGAAACTAAAACCAATTGAAAATGCCAAAAGCAAGTGAGAACATTTAGCCAATAAAATTCAACATGCTCACCATGGTAGGCATGAAGTCAAAGATCTTCAAGAGATACATGAGTGTGCAAAGATACCAATAAACAATAAGAAAAGCACTCATGAGACACATTTGGAACCACCAAAGAATTATAGATGAAGAACAAGGTGGCTCAAAAGAAATAGGATACCAACTAAAAGATGACCTCTCTCACATGTATAGGTTTCTTATTAGACAAACCATTGAAGATATACATCCGCAAAGAAACATATACATACGAAATGGTCCGGGAAAAAGATAACAAGGTATCCAAAAGGAAGTCATAAATATACAAATGAGATTGTTGCTTAAAAGCATAGCACATAGCTCAAATTTATCTCATTGTATATAAATGAACTTCAAATATATCAAATGCATCACACATATCACTAAGGGAACAAGAGATAGTGAAGATGCTTTGAAATAGGCAACAAGTATCACAAACAAATAATATCAATTGAAGAAAAGGTTTTTGCATATTCATCACACATATCACAAAGATATATTAAGTGAAGGAAATAGGCCAAAACCACAACAATTGCATATAAGAGCATTCATGCCAAGAGGTAACGTACACAAGGTTGGAACTAGAAAAGTATGCATGGGATAGATACTTGTTACCGAGATGCATTGATGATGAAGATGATGAGAGTTTGTTTGTCATCAAATCTTGACTCCGACAATCACACGGTGAGAACACCTTTCTTATGAATGAGGCAAGCATCCAATGCATCTCCATTGTACCTAAAACACAATTAGAGTACAAAATGGTTCCCAAACTCATTGGGTCCCATAGTAGTTAGATAAACTACAATATATAGGAAACACTCCACATAAATATGTGCATATAGATATGAAATTGAATTTCATGCACATCTTAGCCGATTTAGGATTCGGTGGAGTATCCCCTATATATTGGAACTAGAAAGACTAGCATGCTAAATAATATATATACTAGTAAAAAGCATGCATAGACTTACAAGAACCAAAAGAGATACAAATTGGACAAAAACACCAAGTAAACCAATAAAGCACACCAAGGTGTGACAAGAAAGGTTGTCCAAGTTATATCAAAATCCAAATCAACACATGATTGAGGAAAAAATCAAATCAACAAATGATTGATTCCATAACACATCAACACATGAGGTGTGATATCAAAAGGAATCAAATCAACACAACAAATGATCGATAAGACACCAATTGAAAATAAGATACCAATTAAAACAACAAATGTCAATTTAGGAGAAAAGATACCAAGAAGAGGGTGATACTTGACCGAAATCAAGTAAAGGAAAAAAGGCAAAAAAGGTATCAAGACTCCCACAAAAAATATCAATTGGAACAAATATCTATGAAGGAGATATTAAATTCCAATTAATACCAATTGAAGGTACCAACACAAGATAAAGAATCAAATGCCAATTGAGAGGATCAAAAATTGATAGAAAGAATAGTGTTCTAAATAAAAAGGAATGCTCCCCCAAGATTAATGCATTATCTTAGATATTTGCATTTGAATACAAAATGCATGCATAAGGGATCATTACTCTCCATATTTTATCTAAAACACTAAACACTACCGATTGAAAGATAGGATCCATTCAAAAGGCAAGGAAGGCAATAGATAAAGCAAATCAACGCAAGAGTCAATGTGAAGATGGTCTACAAAATCCACCACAATTACTAGTATCACTTGTCATGGACAAGGAGTATATAGAGATATTTCTCGGTGGTATAAAGGAATGATGTACAAGACCAACTTCACCACAAACTAGCAAATGGCAAAAGATAGGAATAAAAACACCATTTTTTTTAACGAGGTTTGTTGGTAGTTTCAATTATTCGAACCAACCGGCAAAGCCATGGTTAGAATAAAAGGAAACAAATGGTTTCTCACATAATATATGGGAATGCATATTAGAGAAAAACCACACCAAGCAACCTCACACAAACAAGAACCAAAGGGTAACCACAAAGGAAAAATGGAACTTGTTTGAGTAAACATGCCACATAGGAAATGGATAATGTACAATATCAACTCTAAGTGGCAAACCTCAAATGTTCACATTTTTATGGGATTGTAATATGCACATAGCTTATTACTCCCCCATAATGTGATAATTCATTTTATTTTTGAACAAGAGGCAAATAAAACCAACTAGAGAAATTAATGGACATTATAGAATTTGAATTTCTCATGAATATGACATACCACATAGTAACTAGATAATATGAAATATCAATACTAGGTGGTGTGCTTCATGTACATACATTTTAGGTTTGTGAGGTGCACAAAGCACATCACTCCCCCAAAATGGGATAGTCCATTAATATGTCAAAGAGCCAATTAAAATCAACACAAGATCCAAAAAGCTCAACACACAAATTACACATACATGATACACAACTAACATACACAACCTTGAGTAACAAGACTAGTAGGAAAGAAGCATATCACATACAAGCACATATTAGGAACAAGACTAACACATGCAAGGGAGCAAGCAACTTTCAATGAATATATGAGTTAAATACAAGTTACCGCAAGGAGGAAGCATTGGTTAAGAGATAGATATGTGATGATCCAATTGACTTGGCTTGATGAGATAAAACCATGAAGATCCCTTAATTCTTCAAAAGAACCCAAGTCACCAATGTCCTCCACAAACACCTATTGATCAAGTTTGAGCTTGTTGGTCCCCAACCGAGTTGGGTCCTAAGAGGTTAGTCACAATAGGTTTGGGAACCCAAATGGTGCTTTTCTTGCCACCACTTTGAGCTCCCACATACTTGGCAAACACATTGCCAACTCTATCCTTCCCAAGAGAATAAACATCATCAATTATGATAGGGTTGGATGGGGTACCGTTAGTACATGAAGAAGCAAAATGACCTTTGCCACGGCAAAGGTAGCAACACCGACTCTTCTTCTTCTTAATAGGCTCCTCAACTTGAGGAGCAATAACTTGAGTCTTCTTAGGAGGTGGCCTTTGTTCAACTCGTGGTTGAGCACGAGATTGAACAAGAGGCCGCTTCCCTAGTTGCTTCTCACTAAGAGGCTTCTTCTTCTTCATTGGGCAATCACGAACATGATGCCCTTCTAGCTTGCACTTGAAGCAAGTGATCTTGGCCGGATTCTTGATTTGAACTTGGCCCTTCTTCTTCTTCTCAACCTTGGACTTGATCTTGTTGTTGGAGTTGAATCCAAGTCCACTCTTGTCATTGGGGAATTGTTGCACACTCAACATGTTGTCAAGTGCACGCTTCCCTTCATGACGGTTTTCCAAGCCTTTCTTGATAGAAGTGGCTTGGGCCTGGAGCTCTCCTCTTTTCTCTACATGGTTAGTGATAACACAAGAACTAGAGGGGGTAGATGCATCATTGTTAGAGCAACAAGGCAAAGAAAGTAATTCATCACAAGATGTACCAACATTTTTAGTGGATGAATTACTAGGACTAGCACATGGCATTTTAGCATTCTTAGTTGAAGTTGTGCTATTATCCACATGAGGCTCACAAGATGTTACCTTTGTGGTGATGGCCTCATGAGCCAACTTTAGACAAGCATAGGATGCTAGAAGATCATCATTAGAGCTAGATAGCTTTTTATGACTTTCTTCTAACTCCCTATACTTGCTAGTTAGCAACTCAAGTTGAGCCCTTAGCTCAACATTCTCCTTCAAAGTAGATGCTTCACAAGAAATGGAGTTAGTAGCACAAGCATCATTAACATTAGGAATGGAAGAGGAAAGCTTAGCAAGCTCTTCATTTAATCTAGCATTTTCCTTTTTCGTGACTTTATATTTAGCATGAGCATGGTCACGTTCCTTAATGATTTTAGCAATTATTTCATTATGAGACTCCTCGATAGATTCTAGTTTCTCCTCTAGAGAAGCACGAGTCTCTTGCTCTTCCACAAGAGCATCTTCTAACGATGCTTTCTCCATAGCATCATCTCTTTCGATCTTACCCTTTTCATCAAGGCTTGCTTCCAAAGCCTCAATAGTTTCCCCGCGCTCAATAAGCGTTTTCATAATTTCAAAGAGCATAGCTTGAGCATTTTTATTTTAGGAAGGGCTTTAAAAATCATAAGACCGTTATTTTGAAGCCTAGCATTAACCTTTTCCACATCATCTTCTTCATCATTTTTATCATCATCATTATCATCATTATTATTATCATTGCTAGAAGAAGATTTAGCCATAAGGCAATGAGAGGTGGATGGAGATGAGCAATTAATTTTTGAACTACTCAAGTTCACATCTTGTTCCATAGCAAATTGAGTTTCCTCTACATTATTATTAATACAAGATTTAGAGGGAACACAAGCATTTTTATCAAGGGAACAAGATGAAGCAAGCATATCATAAAGAGATTTATCCAAGCAATTTTTAGATGATATGCAAGGACTATCAACACTAACATGTAAATCATTTATAGTGCTATGAGTGTTGAGGTCCAAAGATGAATCATTGCAACTAGATGGAGGTGGAGAATCATCAATAAAGAGCTCACTATCCAAATTGCAAAAACCATCACTACTCACCATTACATTGGATTGTGGCTTACCACATTTTGGTGAAGTAGATGAAGACGAGGGCTCGTCACGGCCGGAGGTGGAGGGAGAGCAATCATCCCCAATAGAGTTGGACACTCCATATTTATCTTGAAGCTTGGTCCATAGCTCATGAGCGTCACGGGGAGGCATGATTGACTCAAACACGCCTACACTCACAAACTTGCAAAACTCGTTAGATGCTAGAGCATCTAGATATAAGTTTTTCTCATCCTCTAAAGTCTTACTTTCGCAATCCTTTGGAGGAGAAAAACCTATATCTAAGATACGCTCAATATTGGGGTCCAAGACCCGTAAGTGTCTAAGCATATGAGTTTTCCAAACATTAAAATTTGTGCCATTAAATCTAAACAAGGAATTGTGCAATAATCGCTAGACGACATCTTTACTCTCTAGGCGGTAAAGCCAAACAAGAGAGACGAGGCTCTGATACCAATTGAAAGAACAACTATGCCCGAGATGTCGCCTAGAGGGGGGGGGGGTGAATAGGCAATAAAAACTTTTTCTAATTAGGGGCTTGATAAATGCGGAATAAAACTATGTGTTTAAATTAACAAGCCAACAACCTAATTACTAGGCTCACCTATGTGCACCAACAACTTATGCTAAGCAATTCAAGCAACAAGGTGATAGCTATAGAAAAGAAATTCAAGCACGAAGGCTATCACAATGTAAATTGCATAAGTAAAGCTCGGGTATAGAAATAACCGAGGCACGCGGAGACGAGGATGTATTCCCGAGTTCCTCCTTGTTAAGGGAGTACGTCTCGTTGGAGGGGTGTGAGCTCGCCACAAGAGGCCTACTCAAGATGCCACAAAGGCCTCACCCTATTCTCCGATGAACCTCACCCAAGGGATTGGTTCACCTTCCACTATCGGAATCCTTCGGGGCGGATTCCGGAGCCCTTTACAACTTCTCTTTGGGCACACACCCACAACTCAATTGGGGCTCCCAAACTCGTGCCAAGCTTCACAACTCGAAGTCTTCGCGGCACCTCCAACCGTCTAGGTTACACAATGCACCCAAGAGGCACAAAGCTCTTGGGAACACAATGCACCCAAGAGTAACAAGCTTCTCAACGTCGATCTTCACGTATCACCGTAGGGAGCAACCCGATGCAACAAATGCAAAGGCAAGAGCACCCACANAAAGACAACTATGCCGAGATGTCGCCTAGAGGGGGGGGGTGAATAGGCGATTAAAACTTTTTCTATTAGGGGCTTGATAATTGCGGAATAAAACTAGGTGTTTAAATTAACAAGCCAACAACCTAAAATTCTAGGTTTACCTAAGTGCACCAACAACCTATGCTAAACAAGGCAAGTAACAAGATGATAGCAAGATATAGACTTCAAGCACGATGGCTATCACAATGTAAATTTGCATAAGTAAAAGCTCGGGTATAGAAATAACCGAGGCACGCGGAGACGAAGATTTATTCCCGAGTTCCTCCTTGTTAAGGGAGTACGTCTCGTTGGAGGGGTGTGAGCTCGCCACAAAAGGCCTACTCAAGATGCCACAAAGGCCTCACCCTATTCTCCGATGAACCGCACCCAAAGGCTTGGTTCACCTTCCACTATCGGAATCCTTCGGGGCGGATTCCGGAGCCCTTTACAACTTCTCTTGGGGCACACACCCACAACTCAATTGGGGGCTCCCAAACTCGTGCCGAAGCTCCACAAGCCGAAGTCTTCGCGGCACCTCCAAACCGTCTAGGGTACACAATGCACCCAAGAGGCACAAAGCTCTTGGGAACACAATGCACCCAAGAGTAACAAGCTTCCAACCTTCAATCCCACGAATCACCGTGGGGAGCACAACCCGATGCAACAAATGCAAAAGGGGAAGAACACACCAAGTGGTCAAATTCTTCTCCCCAAAATCCAACCAAAGCAACGAATGCTATGGAGGGATTTAGGAGGAAGAACGGAGGAGAAACACCAAGAACTCCAAAATCTAGATCCCACAAGTTCCCCTCACATAGAGGAGATTTTGTTTGGTGGAAAGATGGATCTAGATCTCCTCTCTTGTTTCCCTAAATTTGGGCAAGAATCATCGGAGGGATTAGGAGGAATCGAGCTCTCAAAATGTTAGCAATGGAGGAGAGAGAGCTAGGGATGAGATCTCCTCAAAAAATGGGGAAGAAAACCCTTTTATAGGTGGCTCCAAAAAGGAGCCGTTGGAGGAGAAAAAGTGGGACAACATGGCTGCAGGCAGCCCGGCCTGGGCCGGCCTACAGCCAGCCAGGCCGGTCGGGAAACGCAGGCAAGATCGACCGAAGGAAAACAGCCCAGCAGCGCAGGAAAGAAAAAAAAAGAAAACAGCGTGCCAGCAGGTGGCCCGGCTAGGCCCCGGCCTTGGGCCGGCCTGGGTGCAGGTGGGCCGGGCAAGTGCCCGAACCGGCCGGCCTGCCTGCCCGGCCTGGGCCGGTCGCGCACGCGGGTGGGCCGGCCACCCGAGCCTCCCGGCCTGGGCCGGCCTCGGCCCGGCCAGGCCGGCCTGCCTGCTTTTTTTTTTTCTTTCTTTTCTCTGTTTAATAAAACCCGAGATAAAACCGCAATAACTTTTGCATACGAACTCCGTTTTCGATAAACTTGGACTCGTTGGAATCGTCACAACGAGCACAACAAGAATATGCAGAGAAACATCATAGTCCAAGAATATATATAAAGATAAATGGGAAAGGTAAAAGCTCCCATTTGCAAATCGGAAATGCAATAACTTTCACCCACGAACTCCGTTTTCGATAATCTTGGACTTGTTGGAATCGTCACAACAAGCACAACAAGATTATGCATAGAAACATCATAGTCCAAGAAAATATCATAAAACCAAATGGGGAAAGTTAAAAACTCTTTTTCGCAAACCGAAAATGCAATAACTTTTGCAATTGACGTCCGAATGAAATAAAACCAATTTTGTTGGAAAGAGGACATCAAATGCTACCTTTGAAAATTGACAAACACGCAATGGATATTTTGCAAAGAAATGGAAGAGATAAATCTCCCGCACGGATGAACCGGCAAAATCTCCAATACCGAAACCGCAATAGAAGACGCATATGAAAACCGTTTTCGGTGAACTTGGCTTTGTCATGACAAGCACGACAAGCACCAAGGGCCACACCACGATTCGAGACAAATAAGAACCAATAAGGATGATTGCATGGATGCAAAGGTTTGTGCTCTCTACGATGATACGATCATGATATTCGGTCGAGAGCCCCTCTTGATAGTACGGTTACCTATCCTATAATCCGGTCTCTCACTAAACAAAATGAGACCGGTAAAATAGAAACCCTATCAAGAACATACCTTTGCCTTGCGCATTAATCCACTTGAGGTCGATGGAGATGATCTTCAATTCCTCAAGACGAATCATCTTCTTGATTGCGCTTTGCTTGGTGAAGATTCACATGTGGCTCCCCCATACCCCAAGATGGGAGAAGCACCTCTTCGGCATATCTTCACTTGGCCTTTGTCTTGATGACGAACACCTTGGCCTTGATCAACCAATGATCTTTTTCCCTAAACCTTGACTCCAACACATGGAGAACAAGCAAGACCTTGACTCCAACAAATGGAGACAAGCAAGCAAATGGACACCTACAAATATAGCTCAATGCAAATATTAGTCCATAGAAATTGTCATTAATTACCAAAACCATGCATGGGATCAACCATGCACTTTCAATCTCCCCCATTTTGGTAATTGATGACAATCCCTTTTTAAGAGGGTTTATATAACGAATAAAGCATCTTTGCAAGACAAACAAGTAAGGATGCAAAGCGCATTAAAGGCAAATGCAACAAAAGCATAAAACCCAAATTCCCTTAAACCCTCTAAACTTCTCCCCCATTGGCATCGATTGCCGAAATGGAAGAAAAATTTAGAGAGCCAATATAATATGAGTTCCTCCATAAGGTGATGACAATCCCTTTTAACGGAAAAATAGAGGAAATCAAATTATATTGAGGATCAAAAGATTGCAAAAAGATGAAATCATGTAAAAAATCTCCACAAAGGAGATAGGCAATCAAACGATCCAAAGCGAGAGTTCTAAATAAAAACGGAGAAGCTCCCCAATGTTTCATGCACAATGAGGAGTGCACAAAAATGGCATCCTCGCTCCCCAAATCATCTAGAACACGCAACAAGTGCAATAGTGCATAATGCAAAAGCAAATCATAGCACTTGCACCAAAAATGTGGTTGAGCCATAAAGAAGATACCAATTTTCAAAAATTCATCATAAGATAGGCCCAACCGAGATAAAAGGATCTTTTTAAAGAAATATATTCACAAGCTTAGAGATACCAATTGGAAACTAAAACCAATTGAAAATGCCAAAAGCTAGTGAGATCATTTAGCAAATAAAATCAACATGCTCACCATGGTAAGCATGAGGTAAAAGATCTTCAACAAATACATGAGTGTGTAAAGATACCAATAAACACTAAGACAAGCACTCATGAGGCAAATTTGGAGCCACCAAAAAATTATAGATGAAACACAAGGTGGCTCAAAAGGAATAGGATATCGACTAAAAGGTGACCTCTCTCATATGTATAGGTTTCTAATTAGACAAACCACAAAGATATACATCCGCAAAGAAACATATACATACGAAATAGTTCGGGAAAAGGAGAACAAGGTATCCAAAAGGAAGTCATAAATATACAAATGAGATTGTTGCTTAAAAGCATAGCACATAGCTCATATTTATCTCATTGTATATAAATGAACTTCAAATATATCAAATGCATCACACATATCACTAAGGGAACAAGAGATAGTGAAGATGCTTTGATATAGGCAACAAGTATCACAAACAAATAATATCAATTGAAGAAAAGGTTTTTGCAAATTCATCACACATATCACAAAGATATATTAAGTGAAGGAAATAGGCCAAAACCACAACAATTGCATATAAAAGCTTTCATGCCAAGAGGGAACCTACACAAGGTTGGATACTAGAAAATTATGCATGGGATAGATACTTGTTACCGAGATGCATTGGTGATGAAGATGATGAGAGTTTGTTTGTCATCAAAGCTTGACTCCGACAATCACACGGTGAGAACACCTTCCTTATGAATGAGGCAAGCATCCAATGCATCTCCATTGTACCTAAAACACAATTAGAGTACAAAATGGTTCCCAAACTCATTGGGTCCCATAGTAGTTAGATAAACTACAATATATAGGAAACACTCCACATAAATATGTGCATATAGATATGAAATTGAATTTCATGCACATCTTAGCCGATTTAGGATTCGGTGGAGTATCCCCTATATATTGGAACTAGAAAGACTAGCATGCTAATAAAATATATACTAGTAAAAAGCATGCATAGACTTACAAGAACCAAAAGAGATACAAATTGGACAAAAACACCAAGTAAACCAATAAAGCACACCAAGGTGTGACAAGAAAAGGTTGTCCAAATTATATCAAAATCCAAATCAACACATGATTGAGAAAAAAAAATCAAATCAACAAATGATTGATTCCATAACACATCAACACATGAGGTGTGATATCAAAAGGAATCAAATCAACACAACAAATGATCGATAAGACACCAATTGAAAATAAGATACCAATTAAAACAACAAATGTCAATTTAGGAGAAAAGATACCAAGAAGAGGGTGATACTTGACCGAAATCAAGTAAAGAAAAAAAAACAAAAGGTATCAAGACTCCCACAATAAATATCAATTGGAACAAATATCTATGGAGGAGATATTAAATTCCAATTAATACCAATTGAAGGTACCAACACAAGATAAAGAATCAAATGCCAATTGAGAGGATCAATAATTGATAGAAAGAATAGTGTTCTAAATAAAAGGAATGCTCCCCCAAGATTAATGCATTATCTTAGATATTTGCATTTGAATACAAAATGCATGCACAAGGGATCATTACTCTCCATATTTTATCTAAAACACTAAACACTACCGATTAAAAGATAGGATCCATTCAAAAGGCAAGGAAGGCAATAGATAAAGCAAATCAACGCAAGAGCCAATGTGAAGATGGTCTACAAAATCCACCACAATTACTAGTATCACTTGTCATGGACAAGGAGTATATAGAGATATTTCTCGGTGGTATAAAGGAATGATGTACAAGACCAACTTCACCATAAACTAGCAAATGGCAAAAGATAGGAATTAAAACACCATATTTTTTTTTAAAGAGGTTTGTTGGTAGTTTCAATTATTCGAACCAACCGGCAAAGCCATGGTTTGAATAAAAGGAAACAAATGGTTTCTCACATAATATATGGAAATACATATTAGAGAAAAACCACACCAAGCAAACTCACACAAACAAGAGCCAAAGAATAACCAAAAAGAAAATAGGAACTTGTTTGAGCAAACATGCCACATAGGAGAAAGATAATTTGCAATATCAACTCTAAGTGGCAAACCTCAAATGTTCACATTTTTATGGGATTGTAATATGCACATAGCTTATTACTCCCCCATAATGTGATAATTCATTTTATTTTTAAACAAGAGGCAAATAAAACCAACTAGAGAAATTAACGGACATTATAGAATTTGAATTTCTCATGAATATGACATACCACATAGTAGCTAGATAATATGAAATATCAAAACTAGGTGGTGTGCTTCATGTACATACATTTTTAGGTTTGTGAGATGCACTAAGCACATCACTCCCCCAAAATGGGATAGTCCATTAATATCTCAAAGAGCCAAATTAAATCCACACAAGATCTAAAAAGCTCAACACAAAGATTACACATACATGATACACAACTAACATACACAACCTTGAGTAACAAGACTAGTAGGAAAGAAGCATATCACATACAAGCACATATTAGGAACAAGACTAACACATGCAAGGGAGCTAGCAACTTAAAATTATATGAGTTAAATGCAAGTTACCGCAAGGAGGAGGCATTGGATATGAGATAGAGCAATATATTCCAATTGACTTGGCTAGAGAAATAAAACCATGAAGATCCCTTAATTCTTCAAAAATAGTCAAGTCACCAATGCCCTCCACTATCACCTATTGGTCAAGTTGAAGCTTGTTGGTCCCCAACCAAGTTGGGTCCTAAGAGGTTAGTCACAATAGGTTTGGGAACCCAAATGGTGCTTTTCTTGCCACCACTTTGAGCTCCCACATACTTGGCAAACACATTGCCAACTCTATCCTTCCTAAGAGAATATGCATCATCAATTATGATAGGGTTGGATGGGGTACCGTTGGTGCATGAAGAAGCAAAATGACCTTTGCCACGGCAAAGATAGCAACACCGACTCTTCTTCTTCTTAATAGGCTCCTCAACTTGAGGAGCATTGGTTTGAGTCTTCTTAGGAAGTGGCCGTTGTTCAACACGTGGTTGAGCACGAGATTGAACAAGAGGCCGCTTCCCTAATTGCTTCTCACTAAGAGGCATCTTCTTCTTCATTGGGCAATCCCGAACATGGTGCCCTTCAACCTTGCACTTGAAGCAAGTGATCTTGGCCGGATTCTTGACTTGAACTTGGCCCTTCTTCTTCTTCTCAACCTTGGACTTGTTCTTGTTGTTGGAGTTGAATCCAAGTCCACTCTTGTCATTGGGGATTGTTGCACACTCAACATGTTGTCAAGTGCACGCTTCCCTTCATGACGCTTTTCCAAGCCTTTCTTCATAGAAGTGGCTTGGGCCTTGAGCTCTCCTCTTTTCTCTACATGGTTAGTGACAACACAAGTACTAGAGAAGGTAGATGCATCATTGTTAGAGCAACAAGGCAAAGCAAGTAATTCATCACATGATGTACCAACATTTTTAGTGGATGAACTACTAGGACTAGCACATGGCAATATAGCATTTTTAGTTATGGTTGTGCTATTATCCACATGAGGCTCACTAGATGTTACCTTTTTAGTGATGGCCTCATGAGCTAACTTTAGACAAGCATAGGAAGCTAGAAGATCATCATTAGAGCTAGATAGCTTTTTATGACTTTCTTCCAACTCCTATAGTTGCTAGTTAGCAACTCAAGTTGAGCCCTTAGCTCAACATTCTCCTTCAAAGTAGATGCTTCACAAGAAATGGAGTTAGTAGCACAAGCATCATTAGCATTAGGAATAGAAGAAGGCATAACAAGTTCATCATTTTTAGATAGTTGAGTTTGAAGTTGATCATGAGACAAGACGAGGAGAGAGTGTTCGTGTTCCAAAGCCTTTTGAGCTTTGTCACGTCTCTCTATATCCTCAATTAGTCTAGCATTGCCAACCCCAAATTCAACCTTTTCCTTTTTAAGCATTTTATATTTGGAAATGGCATGGTCACGTTCTTCAATAAGTTTAGCAATAATAGCATCGTGAGATTCCTCAATATTCTCAAGTTTCTCCTCAAGAGAAGCCCGAGTCTCTTGCTCTTCCTCAAGAGCATCTTCTAAAGTAGCCTTTTCCATAGCATCATCTCTTTCTATCTTACCCTTCTCTTCAAGGCTTGCTTTCAAGGACTCAATAGTTTCCCCACGCTCAATAAGAGTGCTCATGATTTCAAAGAGGTTAGCTTGAGCACTATTATTGCTAGGAAGGGCTTTAAGAATTATTAGACCTTTATTTTGAAGCATAGCATTAACCTTTTCCACATCATCTTCTTCATCATTATTATCATCATCATTATCATTATTATTATCATTGCTAGAAGAAGATTTAGCCATGAGGCAATGATAGGTGGATGAAGAGGGATAATTAATTTTTGAACTACTCAAGTTCAAATCTTGTTCCACAATTAATTGAGTTTCCTCTACATTTATATTCATGCAAGAGTTAGAGGGAACACAAGCATTTTCATCATTGGAACAAGATAAAGCAAGCATATCATCATTAGATTTATCTAAGCAATTTTTGGATGATATGCAAGGACTATCAACACTAGCATGTATGACATTTATAGTGCTATGTGTGTTTAGGTCCAAAGAGGAAGCATTGCAACAAGATAGAGATAAATGATCATCAACAATGAGCTCACTATCCAAATTGCAAAGCCTATCACTACTCACCATTACATTGGATTGTGGCTTACCACATTTTGGTGAAGTAGATGAAGACGAGGACTCGTCACGGCCGGAGGTGGAGGGAAAGCAATCATCCTCAATAGAGTTGGACACTCCATATTTTTCTTCAAGCTTGGTCCATAATTCATGAGTATCCCGAAGAGGCATGATTGACTCAAACACAACTACACTCACAAACTTGCAAAACTCGTTAGATGCTAGAGCATCTAGATATAAGTTTTTCTCATCCTCTAAAGTCGTACTTGCGTAGTCCTTTGGAGGAGAAAAACCTATATCTAAGATACGCTCAATATTGGGGTCCAAGACCCGTAAGTGACTAAGCATATGAGTTTTCCAAACATTGAAATTTGTGCCATTAAATCTAAACAAGGAATTGTGCACTAAATCCCTAGACGACATCTTTACTCTCTAGGCGGTAAAGCCAAACAAGAGAGACGAGGCTCTGATACCAATTGAAAGAACAACTATGCCCGAGATGTCGCCTAGAGGGGGGGGGGTGAATAGGCGATTAAAACTTTTTCTATTTAGGGGCTTGATAATTGCGGAATAAAACTAGGTGTTTAAATTAACAAGCCAACAACCTAAAATTCTAGGTTTACCTAAGTGCACCAACAACCTATGCTAAACAAGGCAAGTAACAAGATGATAGCAAGATATAGACTTCAAGCACGATGGCTATCACAATGTAAATTTGCATAAGTAAAAGCTCGGGTATAGAAATAACCGAGGCACGCGGAGACGAAGATTTATTCCCGAGTTCCTCCTTGTTAAGGGAGTACGTCTCGTTGGAGGGGTGTGAGCTCGCCATAAAAGGCCTACTCAAGATGCCACAAAGGCCTCACCCTATTCTCCGATGAACCGCACCCAAAGGCTTGGTTCACCTTCCACTATCGGAATCCTTCGGGGCGGATTCCGGAGCCCTTTACGACTTCTCTTGGGGCACACACCCACAACTCAATTGGGGGCTCCCAAACTCGTGCCGAAGCTCCACAAGCCGAAGTCTTCGCGGCACCTCCAAACCGTCTAGGGTACACAATGCACCCAAGAGGCACAAAGCTCTTGGGAACACAATGCACCCAAGAGTAACAAGCTTCCAACCTTCAATCCCACGAATCACCGTGGGGAGCACAACCCGATGCAACAAATGCAAAAGGGGAAGAACACACCAAGTGGTCAAATTCTTCTCCCCAAAATCCAACCAAAGCAACGAATGCTATGGAGGGATTTAGGAGGAAGAACGGAGGAGAAACACCAAGAACTCCAAAATCTAGATCCCACAAGTTCCCCTCACATAGAGGAGATTTTGTTTGGTGGAAAGATGGATCTAGATCTCCTCTCTTGTTTCCCTAAATTTGGGCAAGAATCATCGGAGGGATTAGGAGGAATCGAGCTCTCAAAAAGTTGGCAATGGAGGAGAGAGAGCTAGGGATGAGATCTACACAAAAAATGGGGAAGAAAACCCTTTTATAGGTGGCTCCAAAAAGGAGCCGTTGGAGGAGAAAAAGTGGGACAAACATGGCTGCAGGCAGCCCGGCCTGGGGCCGGCCTACAGCCAGCCAGGCCGGTCGGGAAACGCAGGCAAGATCGACCGAAGGAAAACAGCCCAGCAGCGCAGGAAAGAGAAAAAAAAAAGAAAACAGCGTGCCAGCAGGTGGCCCGGCTAGGCCCCGGCCTTGGGCCGGCCTGGGTGACAGGTGGGCCGGGCAAGTGCCCGAACCGGCCGGCCTGCCCCCGGCCTGGGCCGGTCGCGCACGCGGGTGGGCCGGCTGGCCACCCGAGCCTCCCGGCCTGGGGCCGGCCTCGGGCCCGGCCAGGCCGGCCTGCCTGCTCTCTTTTTTTTTCTTTCTATTTTCTCTGTTTAATAAATACTCCGAGATAAAACCGCAATAACTTTTGCATACGAACTCCGTTTTCGATAAACTTGGACTCGTTGGAATCGTCACAACGAGCACAACAAGAATATGCAGAGAAACATCATAGTCCAAGAATATAATATAAAGATAAATGGGGAAAGGTAAAAGCTCCCATTTGCAAATCGGAAATGCAATAACTTTCACCCACGAACTCCGTTTTCGATAATCTTGGACTTGTTGGAATCGTCACAACAAGCACAACAAGATTATGCATAGAAACATCATAGTCCAAGAAAATATCATAAAACCAAATGGGGAAAGTTAAAAACTCTTTTTCGCAAACCGAAAATGCAATAACTTTTGCAATTGACGTCCGAATGAAATAAAACCAATTTTGTTGGAAAGAGGACATCAAATGCTACCTTTGAAAATTGACAAACACGCAATGGATATTTTGCAAAGAAATGGAAGAGATAAATCTCCCGCACGGATGAACCGGCAAAATCTCCAATACCGAAACCGCAATAGAAGACGCATATGAAAACCGTTTTCGGTGAACTTGGCTTTGTCATGACAAGCACGACAAGCACCAAGGGCACACCACGATTCGAGACAAATAAGAACCAATAAGGATGATTGCATGGATGCAAAGGTTTGTGCTCTCTACGATGATACGATCATGATATTCGGTCGAGAGCCCCTCTTGATAGTACGGTTACCTATCCTATAATCCGGTCTCTCACTAAACAAAATGAGACCGGTAAAATAGAAACCCTATCAAGATCATACCTTTGCCTTGCGCATTAATCCACTTGAGGTCGATGGAGATGATCTTCAATTCCTCAAGACGAATCATCTTCTTGATTGCGCTTTGCTTGGTGAAGATTCACATGTGGCTCCCCCATACCCCAAGATGGGAGAAGCACCTCTTCGGCATATCTTCACTTGGCCTTTGTCTTGATGACGAACACCTTGGCCTTGATCAACCAATGATCTTTTTCCCTAAACCTTGACTCCAACACATGGAGAACAAGCAAGACCTTGACTCCAACAAATGGAGACAAGCAAGCAAATGGACACCTACAAATATAGCTCAATGCAAATATTAGTCCATAGAAATTGTCATTAATTACCAAAACCATGCATGGGATCAACCATGCACTTTCACCACCTAGTCTTGATATTTCAATATTATCTAGCTACTATGTGGTATGTCATATTCATGAGAAATTCAAATTCTACAATGTCCATTAATTTCTCTAGTTGGTTTTATTTGCCTCTTGTTTAAATAAAATGAATTATCACATTATGGGGGAGTAATAAGCTATGTGCATATTACAATCCCACAAAATGTGAACATTTGAGGTTTGCCACTTAGATTTGATATATTAAGTTATCTTCCTATGTGGCATGTGTGCTCAAACAAGTTCCAATTTTCCTTTGTGGTTACCCTTTGGTTCTTGTTTGTGTGAGTTTGCTTGGTGTGGTTTTTCTCTAATATCCATTTCCATATATTATGTGAGAAACCATTTGTTTCATTTTATTTTAACCATGGCGTTGCCGGTTGGTTCGAATAATTGAAACTACCAACAAACATTTTTCAAAATATGATGTTTTAATTCTTATCTTTTGCCATATGCTTATTTGTTGTGAAGTTGGTCTTGAACATCATTCCTATATACCACCGAGAAATGTCTCCATATACTCCTTGTCCATGACAAGTGATTCTAGTAATTGTGGTGGATTTTGTAGATCATCTTCACATTGGCTCTTGCTTTAATTTGCCTTACTTATTGCCTTCCTTGTCTCTTGCACGGATCCTATTTTTCATTTGGTAGTGTTTAGTGTTGTAAATAAAATATGGAGAGTAATGATCCCTTATGCATGCATTTTGTATTCAAATGCAAATATCAAAGATAATGCATGAACCTTGGGGGAGCATTCATTTTTATTTAGAACACTAACCTATCTATCAATATTTGATCCTTTCAATTCGCATTTGGTTCTTCACCTTATGTTTTGGTACCTTCAATTGGTATTAATTGGAATTTAATATCTCCTCCATAGATATTTGTTCCAATTAATATTTATTGTGGGAGTCTTGATACCTTTTGCCTTATTTTACTTTACTTGATTTCGGTCAAGTATTACCCTCTTCTTGGTATCTTTTCTCCTAGTTGATATTTTTTTGTTTTAATTGGTATCTTATCTTCAATTGGTGTCTTATCGATCATTTGTTGTGTTGATTTGATTCCTTTTGATATCACACTTCATGTGTTGATGTGTTTTGGAATAAATCATATGTTGTTTTGATTTTTCCTCAATCATGTGTTGATTTGGATTTTGATATAATTTGGACAACCTTTTTGTGTCACACTTTGGTGTGCTCTCTTCTTGGTTGACTTGGTGTTTTTGTCCAAATTGTATCTCTTTTGGTTCTAGGAAGCCTTTGCATGCTCGGTTACTAATTTATATTATTTTAGCATGCTTATCTTTCTTGATCCAATATATAGGGGATACTCCACCGAATCCTAAATCGGCTAAGATGTGCATGAAATTCAATTCCATATCTATATGCACATATTTATGTGGAGTGTTTCCTATATATTGTAGTTGATCTAACTACTATGGAACCCAATGAGTTTGGGAACCATTTTTATTCTAATTTTGTTTTAGGTACAATGGATATGCATTGGATGCTTGCCTCATTCATAAGGAAGGTGTTCTCACCATATGATCTTAGGAGTCAAGCTTTGATGACTAACAAGGAATCATCTTCTTCATCACCAATGCCATATCGGTAACAAGTATCTTCCCATGCATACCTTTTAGTATCCAACCTTGTGTAGGTTGTCTCTTGGCATGAAAGCTTTTATATGCAATTGTTGTGGTTTTGGCCTATTTCCTTCACTTAATATATCTTTGTGATATGTGTGATGAATTTGCAAAAACCTTTTCTTCAATTGATTTTATTTCCTTGTGATACTTGTTGCCTAACTCAAAGCATCTCCACTATCTCTTGTTCCCTTAGTGATATGTGTGATGCATTTGATATATTTGAAGTTCATTTATATACAATGATATAAATTTGAGCTATGTGCTATGCTTTTAAGCAACAATCTCGTTTGTATATTTATGACTTCCTTTTGGATACCTTGTTCTCCTTTTCCCGAACCATTTCGTATGTATATGTTTCTTTGCGGATGTATATCTTCATGGTTTGTCTAATTAGAAACCTATACATATGAGAGAGGTCACCTTTTAGTTGGTATCCTATTTCTTTTTGAGCCACCTTGTGTTTATCTATAATTCTTTGGTGGCTCCAAATTTGTCTCATGAGTTCATGTCTCATGTTTATTGGTATCTTTACACACTCATGTATTTATTGAAGATCGTTTACCTTATGCTTACCATGGTGAGCATGTTGAATCTTACTGGCTAAATGATCTCACTAGCTTTTGGCATTTTCAATTGGTTTTAGTTTCCAATTGGTATCCCTAAGCTTGTGAACATATTTCTCTAAAAGATCTTTTTTATCTCGGTTGGGCCTATCTTATGATTTTTTGAAAATTGGTATCTCCTTATGTCTCAACCACATCTTTGGTGCAAGTGCTATGATTTGCTTTTGCATTATGCACTATTGCACTTGTTGCGTGTTCTAGATGATTTTGGGGGAGCGAGGATGCCATTTTTGTGCACTCCTCAATTGTGCATGAAAATTGGGGAGCTTCTCCGTTTTTATTTAGAACTCTCGCTTTGGATCTTTCGATTGCTTTTCTCCTTTGTGGAGATGGTTAAAATGATTTAATCCTTTTTGCAATCTTTGATCCTCAATATAGTTTGATTTCCTCTATTTTTTCGTTAAAAGGGATTGTCATCACCTTTATGGAGGAACTCATATTATATTGGCTCTCTAAATTTTTCTTCCCATTTCGGCAATCGATGCCAATGGGGGAGAAGTTTAGAGGGTTTAAGGGAATTTGGGTTTATGCTTTTGTTGCATTTGCCTTTAATGCGCTTGCATTCTTGCTCGTTGGTCTTGCAAGGATGCTTTATTCATTATATAAACCCTCTCAATAAGGGATTGTCATCAATTACCAAAATGGGGGAGATTGAAAGTGCATGGTTGCCCCCATGCATGGTTTTGGTAATTAATGACAATCTCTGTGGACTAATATTTGCATTGAGCTATATTTGTAGGTTGACCATTTGGTTGCTTGATCTCCATTTGTTGGAGTCAAGGCTAAGGGAAGAAAAGTTTGTGTTGATCAAGGCTTTGTGCGGGTTGATCATCACTCAAGGCCAAGTGAAGATATGCCGAAGAGAGCGTCTCCCATCTTGGTGTATGGGGGAGCATCAAGTGAATCTTCACCGAAGCGCAATCGAGGAAGGTGGTGCGTCTTGAGGAGATGAAGATCGTCTTCATCGACCTCAAGTGGATTTATGCGCAAGGCAAAGGTATGATCTTGATAGGGTTTCTATTTTACCGGTCTCATATTGTTTAGTGAGAGACCGGATTATAGGATAGATAACCGTACTATCAAGAGGGGCTCTCGACCGAATATCGTGATCGTATCGCCGTAGAGAGCACAAACCTTTGCATCCATGCAATCATCTTTATTGGTTATTATTTGTCTCTTATCGTGGTGTGGTCTTGGTGCTTGTCGTGCTTGTCATGACAAAGCCAAGTTCACCAAAAACGGTTTTCATATGCGTCTTCTTTTGCGGTTTCGGTATTGGAGATTTTGCCGGTTCATCCGTGCGGAAGATTTACCTCTTCCATTTCTTTGCAAAATCTCCACTGCTTGTTTGCCATTTTCAAAGATTGCATTTGTTGTCCTCTTTCCAACAAAATTAGTTTCATCTCTTTTGGACTTCATTTGCAAAAGATATTTAATTTCCGGTTTGCGAAAAAGAGTTTTTTAACCTTCCCCATTTGGTTTTATAATATCTTCTTGGACTATGATGTTTCTCTGCATAATCTTGTTGTGCTTGTTGTGACGATTCCAACGAGTCCAAGATTATCGAAAACGGAGTTCGTGGGTGAAAGTTATTGCATTTCCGATTTGCAAATGGGAGCTTTTACCTTTCCCCATTTATCTTTATAATATATTCTTGGACTATGATGTTTCTCTGCATATTCTTGTAGTGCTTGTTGTGACGATTCCAACGAGTCCAAGAATATCGAAAACGGAGTTCGTATGTGGGAGATATCGCGTTTTCGGTTTCGGGATTTTATTAGACAGATTTTATTTATAAAAGAGAAAGAAAAAAAAAAAGTAAAGTGGCCAGGCTGGCCGGCCGGGCCGGCCTCAGGCCGGGGCGCTCGGGTGCTCTGCCGGCCCAGCGCGCGCACGGCTGCCGGCCCAAGCCGGGGGCAGGCCGGCCGGCTCTGGTGCCCTCCCGGCCCAGCGCGCCTGGCAGGCCGGCCCAAGGCCGGGGGAAAGGCCGGCGTGCCTGGCTCCCTCGCTCCTGATCGTTTCGCTGGAAGTTTCTTTCCCGGCCTGGCCGGGCCCCAGGCCGGGCAGTCGGGCTGCTGCTTTTTTGCACTTTTTGGCCCCAACGGTCACATTTTTGGGGCCCCTATAAAAAGGGCTTCTTCCCCATTTTTTGAGCCGAGCTCATTTTCTCTCTCCCCACCATTGTTGTAAATCTTTAGAGCTCGATTCCTCCTAATCTCTCTGATGATTCTTGCCCATCCACCAATCAAAATCTCCTCTAAGTGAGGGGAACTTGTGGGATCTAGTTTTTGGAGTTCTTGGTGTTTCTCCTCCGTTCTTCCTCCTAAATCCCTCCGTAGCATTAGTTGCTTTGGTTGGATTTTGGGGTGAAGGATTTGACCACTTGGTGTGATCTTCCCCTTTTGCATTTGTTGCACCGGGTTGTGCTCCCCACGGTGATTCGTGGGATTGAAGGTTGGGAGCTTGTTACTCTTGGGTCATTGGACCCTAGACGGTGGTGGTGCCGTGAAGACTTCGGCTTGTGAAGCTTCGGCACGTTTTGGGAGCCCCCAATTGAGTTGTGGGTGTGTGCCCCAAAAGTTGTAAGGGCTCTGGAATCCGCCCCGAAGGATTCCGATAGTGGAAGGTGAACCAAACCTTTGGGTGCGGTTCATCGGAGAATAGGGTGAGGGCTTTGTGGCATCTTGAGTATGCCTATTGTGGCGAGCTCACACCCCTCCAACGAGACGTACTCCCTTAACAAGGAGGAACTCGGGAATAATTCCTCGTCTCCGCGTGCCTCGGTTATTTCTATACCTGAGCTTTTACTTATGCACTTTACATTATGATAGCCTTCGTGCTTGAAGTTTATATCTAGCTATCACCTTGTTGCTTGCCTTGTTTAGCATAAGTTGTTGGTGCACTTTAGGTAAACCTAGAATTTTAGGTTGTTGGCTTGTTTTTTAAACACCTAGTTTTATTCCGCAATTATCAAGCCCCTAAATAGAAAAGTTTTTAATCGCCTATTCACCCCCCCTCTAGGCGACATCCGGGCATAGCTTGTTCTTTCAGTCACCTGGTTTCCATACCACTTGTGACAACGCTTTTGAACCGACGTATTTACACCTAAGGAGTGTTTGCCATGTCCCCTCTTCCGAGAGTAGCTTAAAAAGCCATTTCCCTAGAAGGGCCGAATTCTTAACCTACAGATCATGGATACCGAGTCCACCTTGATCTTTGGGTCGGCAGACAACGTCCCACTGTGCCAATCGATATTTCTTTTTCTCGCTATCCCCTTGTGAGAAGAATCTTGAACGAAAATAATCTATTTTCTTCAAGACTCCTTTGGGAAACTGGAAAAAAGATATCATATACAGTACCATATTACTGAGGACTGAATTTATGAGTACCAATCTCCCACCTAAGGATAACAATTTGCCTCTCCAACTGGCCAATCTTGCTTCGAACCGCTCCTCAACATGTTTCCATTCGGCATTAGTCAGTCTCCTATAGTGTATAGGTATACCAAGGTAGCTAATCGGAAACTGACCTTGTTCACAACCAAATAGATCAGCATACTGAGTCGCAAAGTCCTGGGCTTCGCCAAAACAAAACAATTCACTTTTATGGAAATTTATTTTTAACCCTGATAATTGCTCGAACGCTGACAGAATCAGCTTCATGTTCATAGCTTTATCCAGGTCATGTTCCATAAACAAAATTGTGTCGTCCGCATATTGGAGAATAGATAGGCCGCCATCAACCAAATGTGGGATGACTCCCTCAATTTGTCCATCCAATTTTGTCCAATCAATCATGACCGCTAACATATCAGCCACTATGTTAAATAGTATCGGCGATAGCGGGTCTCAGATAAATTTAAAATTGGTGTGATGATGCCAATTTACTTGGAGTAGCTCACCAAATATGTTTGTGAGAGGTTTTCATGTGTAGCTCACCAAATCCAACAATGTTTACGATTCAAAGGAAATACATATGTTTATGATTTAACTACATCTATGGAGGCCATCGTCGCCTGCATTCAACAATGTTTATGGGAGGTATTTCATGTGTAGCTCACCAAATCCAAGATGAGCCGCCTACGATGTCCGTCCGAGTCAACCACTGTCTCACTCCTAAATGCTCAAACCTGGACTAGGTATGTCATTTGTCATTATTGTCGTAGTGGGGAGTTGTTGATCAAATGGATTAATCATTGTAACCGAAAGAGGTTGTAAAATAACCAGTTGGCTCTTTATTTAAGAAAATGATAATGGTCCTGCTTAATTCATAAGATTTAGGTAGGAATTTTGGAGAGCTAGAATTCTTAACAAAAAAAATCTGATTCAATCAGTATCACAATTGAGAGAAATTTTTAGCATCCGCCAAAACCCCTTGGCTAATGTAGTACTTAATTTTTTATATGATGCAATCTGACAAACCAAACAAACAAAATTTCTAAATTATGTGAACCTACGATCGAAAACGAATCGAGCCACTCGAAGAGGCAAGCGGCTGCTAAGCCGAAGCCGGAGTCGAGCCGCACGACGGGCTTGCGGTATTCATGGCCGCTCATACCCAGTCACCCGCTCTTTGTGACTTACACGTGGACCCCACAACCAGTTCACCGCGCTGTAACTTCAACCCCCATCACCGCCCGTGTCGAGAGCCCGCTATATATCACGCCTCGCCGAGTTCCCGGCGCGCCCTCCCCTTTCAAGTCTCCACCACCACCCCACAACACAGAAGACACACGGAGAGGTCGAAGGGATCATCGAGGTTCTAGAATGGCGGTGCTGCTGCGCCCGACGGCGATCGCCGGCGGCCGGCAGGTGTGGCCGGTGGCGGAGGAGCAGGGCGACGCGGACGCGGAGGCGGCGTCGCAGCGGCTCGTGGAGGCGGTGGCGCGCGGCGACGCGAGGGAGGCCGGCGAGCTGCTCGCGTCCGGGCGCGCGGACGTGAACTACGCCGGGGTGGTGTGGCTCGACGCGCGGCGGGTGGCGGAGGCGGCGCTCCGGGAGGGCGCCGCCGCCGAGCTGCGCGCCTCGCGCGAGGAGATCCGCGCCGACGTCTCGCCGCTCTTCCTCGCCGCCGGCAACGGGGACGTCGCGCTCGTCCGCGCGCTGCTGGTGAGTCTGCTCGCTCGTCCCTCCTTGCTCCTCTGTTCGTGTTGTTTTGGGGGCAACTTGCTCTGCTCTCGTTCGCTGGGGGAACATAGCCGTGTTTTGTTTGCGCCAAGTTTTAATACGCATTCAGCCAGGAATTGCAGCTCAGATTTAGCCGTTTTCACCGTCAATTTTGTATGCATTCGGGGAGCCAGAGAACACGTTTTTCTCACCGTTTTCTTCTCGTTCTAGTTTACGAAAGGAAACATCGAGCGCTCGAGCCATTCGAAATTTGAAGCGCAATGCTATCAGACGTAGGCTGGCCGTAGCTCCAATCCTCCCACAGCTTGCTTTCGCTTTACCTTTACCGAGTCGGTGAAGATGTTCCACGACATTTTCGAATTTCCTCAGCGGGCGCTGCCAACTCCGAGAGTACCACACCACACATCTGTATCTTCTTATGTCTAGTACCTGGTACTACTGGTAGATACAGAAGAAGATGGCCATCTCTACTTCCATCACGGTTCAGTGTACTGTCTAAACGCACGCGCTGGACGAATATCGTCCTTATTTGGATACGCCAAATGGGAGAACGCATACCAGTCTCCCCTCTCAATACCCACTTGGCCGGCCCCTCCGGCGTGCTAATCACCCTCCATAATACACGATTAGACGTAAAGACGGCCATTATGAGATATTTTGCACACAGTTCCGGACCCAATCATGTGTTCCCTCACTCCAGGAACACCCACCCATTTCTTTGCAAATTGGTTTCCGGAAGAAGGGGGGCTACCAAGCAGCAGCAACACGCATGGCGGGCATCGGGGACCATGCTTTGCGTTTTGCAGTTCCTCTTTAATGCGCGTACGGACACATTTTTGTTCTCTAGCCATGATAGAAATTGCGTAGTAGTAATGGGGACATGGAGCTTACGCGTGGGAAGCTTCTTGGACACGCCTTCATTGTCCTGGATATACGTGTACGCATCAATCGAGGATCTGTACGTGTGGTACATTTCGTAGATACGTACTGGCATGGTACATACAATACGTTGCGCCACCAAGTAGTAGTAGTAAAAAATGGTTTGTTGGTAGCAGTAGATTCTCTCTGATGATCCATCAAGGCCTTGTGAAGTTGTGATCCTCTGTTACAGTAGGAGTACTCCAGCTCACAGTACTGTAATCTAGGAGTAGTATATACAGAGAGAATTGACGTGTTTTAGGGAGGGGGTTTAAGGGGGCAGGGGTGAATGGGTTTGACTTTAACACTGACCCAGCCCCTGTTTGTTTACTGCTGCCGATAATATAATTAAGCTGCTGTACCCCTACCGAGTGCTACTAGTACAGCTCAACGCTTTGGTAGAAACCAACATATTCTCCCTCGTGAGCGTGGTCGGGGTTGGGATCACGTGACCTCCTCACTCAACCCAGGGCCCCGTCGATCCCCTGGATCTCCCAGACCATGAGTAGAGTGAGTCCATCGTACGTTCGTGTCTTTGTCTTGTGTAGTGTACACTCCAGTAATCCCCAGATTTGGTGGATCCTATGGTACTTCTGCCTTGGCCTTTGGTTGCCACCTGGGCCTAATCACTTAATCACCCCACCGGTTCTGCGACCGGCGTCACGTGCCCGTCGTGCGTCGTCTACAAAGTAAACCGTGGTCAAGGTCGTGTGCCTCGCACTCAGCAGCAGGAGCTTCAGGTGATATGAGATCCATCTCACTCTGGCATGGCATGGCGTGCAGTGATCCGCCGGGGTCATGGGGCGGCCGATGCGCCATGCCATTGAATGAGACTGCCAATGGCAGGCAGGGGAGTAGGTTGCGCCGGGGCCGAGCCCGAGCAAGCATGCACCCGGCCATGCATGCGGTAGTGGGTTTTCGCCTCGCAGGCAATGCGCACGGCACTTTCCCTGGTCTCTCTTCCCAGGCCAATAAATGTCCGTCCATCGCCAGGTACCCGTGTGGCCGTGGCCCTTGTCCCGGAACGCAAGCTTTTCGTGCGGCATCTCCGTTGTTTGGAGCTCTTCGTTTGGGCTCTTGCTAGCATGGAACGGGATACTGCCGGCCGTGCATGATGTACCTTTGGTTTAGATAGCCTGGTGCAATCGATCCCCAAACTCGGAAACTAGCCAAGCAGAATCGCTCATCCGGGATGCCCGACCTTGTGTGTGCCTGCAATGGCAACAGTTGCCGATTTCGTGATCGGCTCATCTCTCAGCAGAACCACATGATCTGCTCGCAGGTCAGTGACGAAGCAAGTAGGGGGCCCGGTAGGCGATCCTTCGCCGTGGCAGCGCCAAGGGCCTCGATCGATCTCCATACATACCAACGCATGTGTCACAGAAAACCGTCCCAGTGCGATGCATCGCATTCGCATCGACCTGAGCCGGAGCTGGAGCCGGGACGAGCGAGGTACACACACTGCTAGTAGTACGGACCTCACCCACGTATCCTGTCGCTTCTTTGTCTTGTAGCCACGACCTGCCCCCTCTGCCACCGGCCAGCTGTACCCCCTCCCTCTCACTCCTCATACTCACAGTAGCTTGGCTAGCCAGCCTTCCCTGCCCTGCCCTGCCCTGCCGCGCGCTCGGCGTCTGCCTCTCCTCGTGTTTCCTGGTGTGGCCTCGCCTCCCTCCCTCTACTGTGCGCCATTGATGGTGACATGGGGAGACCATGCACTGTTAAGAACATCACCTCGACCCACTGCATGCAGCAGTGTCATTGTACTTACTGCGGGTTGCCAATGCTGCCCGGCTGGAATATATAGGTTTTATTGCGAGTTCCTGGTTGATAGTAGTACATCTTGTTGTTGTTACAGTGTGATGAAGGGATGGTTAAACTGGAGAGCATATATAGGATCTCATCATCTGATGTGACATTGTTTTGTTTGTAAAAGGAACGCGATGACAAGCACACTGTTTGTCTGTGATTGAGTAACATTTGAGGAGAGCAAATTAATGTGCGAGCTGAAATCTTTAAAGGAAATGTCTGGATGTTTTTCAGCAGTTATGGCCATGGTTAAAGCTACTGCTATATGCAGCGGCAACGTTGAGCTGACGCTGAGGTCAAGCCACAGACATGAAAAGATATCATATCTCCATGGATAGCGATGGCATCACCTGCAGAATTTTGACCAGATTCCATCTTCCAGTAGGAGGCCCCTTCTTGTCTACTGCATAAATGAATCCTGGCATGGTGCCAACGCCACAGTACCTGCGCAGGCTCACCGGCCAGGACAGGCCAGGCCAATCCATTGGTCACCGGCATCGATCACCGACGCGATCAGACATAGTAGTAACAGCGACATTTCCTACTCGGCCAGGCGGTCAGCTATGCTTCCGAGTCCCCTTGCCTTGTTCTGCCTTTTTTTTTTTTTGCCTTGGTCCATCCTGTGCAGTGAAAGCGAAATTAAGTATGGAGATCGATCCGGGCCAGCTATGCTTCCGAGTACTCTTCTCTCAAGGAGTTATGCACAATTAAAATGCCTTTTAAGAGCATTCTTGTTCGATCTATGACAAGACATTAAGACAGCAGCTTCTGTGTTTATCAGATGCCGCAGTTTGTGTTTAGTTACAATAAATGTTTGTGTTAACGTTGATCACGAAATTTGGCTCAACACTCTCGTGGTTCACTTATGGTTTATCTGTTGCGCGCAGGCGAAGGGGGCGGACGTGAACGGCAAGGTGTTCCGCGGGTACCCGACGACGGCCGCGGCGCGGGAAGGTTGCGTGGAGGTGGCGGAGCTGCTGGTGTGCGCGGGGGCGTCGCAGCCGGCCTGCGAGGAAGCCATCGTGGAGGCAGCGCTGCAGGGGCAGGCAGCCCTGGCGGCCATCTTCATGCGCTCCGACCTTGTCCGCCCGCGCATCGCCGTGCACGCGCTCGTCTCCTCCGCCGCTCGCGGCTTTGTCGACGTGGTTGACACGCTCGTTAAGGTATGTCAATGTTTACATTCTTTTACTTGGTTTCTTGCTCTCTTTTTTAACTGTTATACTTGGTTTTTGCTGTGGCTTTGTACATTTTTTTTTTGAGAATAACTCACTTATGAGTTCGTACAAGTGTAGTGGCACATTTAGCCGATTCAAGATACGGAGTACTGTGTTTGCTGACTCTGATTAGATGGGCCCAATAATTACATGGGCTTTGAACAATACTGTTTAGAACCAACCTCAGAGCAGCAAGTATGGGCCTGGGCTGAGATTGTTGGTAAAGTCTAGGGTACGGTGTTTTCCTGGGCTGAGACTCGTGAGTGTCTGACTTGTGTGTCATTTAGTCCCACCTCGCTGCTTTACCTGTGTTGTGATCTGTTTATAAGCACAAAGGGTACGTTATAGCTTTGTGTTTGTAAAAAGGAGAGACGGTTGGCATCTCCCCTGACAGGGACGGGAACGGTCTTCGGACTTTCCTATAGCACACTGTGGTTAAGGCTACCCGTTTCGGCTGATCTTACCCAATTTTTTTAGAATTTGTTAATGCCAATTTGCTCTCGTAATTGTTCTCGGCTATATAGCGTGGTTGTTAGACTACAGAGTAGAAATTGTTAATGCCAATTTGCTCTCGTAATTGTTCTCGGTTACATAGTGCGTAGTTGGACTACAGAGTACAGAACATGTTATGAATGATTTTCTCCCTTGCAGTGTGGGGCTGACCCAAACGCGACCTCCCGGGTGCTTCTGCGGTCTCTGAAGCCATCTCTGCATCTCAATGTCGATTGCACAGCGCTCTTCGCCGCGATCGTCAGCCGGCAGGTCGCCGTCGTTCGTCAGCTTCTTCAGGTATGCAACGTTACGCACAAGCATAAACACTCTCCTTTTGGCAATCGACGCTTTTGACACCACTTTGTGCCTCCTGTCCAGGCTGGCGTGAAGAGGGACACCAAGGTGAGGCTAGGAGCTTGGTCTTGGGATGCGGCGACAGGCGAGGAACTGCGCGTCGGCGCCGGCCTCGCGGAGCCCTACGACGCAGCCTGGTGTGCCGTGGAGTACTATGAAACCACCGGCTCCATCCTCCGCATGCTCCTGCAGCACGGGTACTCGACCGGCGCCACGCACCTTGGCCGGACGCTGCTCCACCACGCCATCCTCTGTGGGAGCGTCGGCGCCGTCGAGACGCTGCTGGCGTCCGGTGCGGACTGCGAAGCCCCAGTGAAGACGTCCCGGAGCACCAGGTTCAGGCCGGTTCACATGGCGGCGCGCCTCCGGCAGCCGGAGATCTTACAGACGCTGATGGACAAGGGCTGCGACGTCAACGCGAGAGCAGAAGGCGGCGATGTCGCTGCCATCCTGGCCGTGCGCCACAAGTGCGAGGATTGCCTCAGAGTTCTCGTGTCCGGCGGAGCCGACGTAGCGCTGCTGAACTTGGCCGGCGACTCCGCGGCCTCCGTCGCGTCTTTTGGTGGCTGGAAGGCGGGCTTTGAACGCGCGGTTCTTGGCGCGATTCGGTCTGGGATCATCCCTCTGTCCAGCGACCGGAACGTGTTCTCGCCGATGATGTTCACGGCGTGCTGCGGCGATGCCGCTGCGTTAGAGGTGCTGCTCGCCCAGCCGGATGTGGACATGGACGAGCAGGACGCAGACGGGTGCTCGCCCATAATGGCCGCTGCCAAGGAGGGCAACGTTGACGCCTTCCGCATCCTCGTCTTCGCCGGCGCCAACGTGAAGCTGTGCAACAAGCGTGGCGAGACGGCCATCGGGCTCGCGCAGCAGAGCAAGAAGAGGGACCTGTTTGAGCAGGTCATGCTCGATTTCGCGCTGGAGAAGGGCGTGCCGGCCGGCGGGTTCTACGCCCTGCACTGCGCTTCCAGGCGTGGGGACACCGCAGCGGTGCATCATCTTGCTAGCACGGGCTACGACGTCAACATCCCGGACGGCGACGGCTACACCCCGCTCATGCTGGCCGCCAGGGAATGCCACGCGGCCGTGTGCGAGCTGCTGATCTCCCTTGGTGCCCGGTGCGACGTCGTGACCCCACGGGGCGAGACGGCGCTTTCGCTCGCGCGGTCGGCGCTGGCCACTGGGACGTTCAACCAGGCCGAGGACGTGATCATGGACGAGCTGGGCCGGCAGCTCGTCCTCAAGGGCGCGCACGTGACGAAGCACACCAAGGGCGGCCGCGGGCGGGCGCACGGCAAGACGTTGCGGATGGTCGCCGCTGCGGGCGTGCTCCGGTGGGGCGGGTCGAGCCGGCGCAACGTGATGTGCATGGAGGCGGAGGTCGGGGGCAGCTCGGCGTTCCAGCGGCACCGTCAGAGGAAGGGCCGCCGCGGCGACGACGCGTACGCGCCAGGACTGTTCCGCGTGGTGACGGCGACGGGGAAGGAGGTGCACTTCGTGTGCCAGGGCGGGGAGGAGGCGGCTGAGCTGTGGGTTCGGGGCATCAGGGCGCTGACCAGGGCGGTGTTCGGCAAGCGGGGGGACTAGCTAGCTAGCTAGTGAGATGGGCTTGCTCTGTGTAGGCTTGGGAGTAGTTTACCGCAAGCGTGCCTGTAAAGAGTAGGGGACGTAGTAGAGCAGTGAGGCTTGGAGTTGGTGTCTGGTCTTCAGCTTGAAGACTTTGCCAAGTTTTTTTTTTCTTTCTTTTGAGATGGAAGGCTTTGCCAAGTTGCCATGATGTTTTTGGTTCAGGGCCTGGAGTTTGTACAGTGGATGGTTTTGGCTAAGTTGCTTTAGCCTATGCTTGTAGTGGCTGCTTTTACTCTGGATCCTCTGTCTTTGAGAAGTTCGCCACTTCACTCATACATATTCATTCTCCTCTGTTTGGGCAATAGAAATTTCTGAAGGGGCTACTTACGTAGGTAAAGTATTTCTCAACCGAGAATAGCTTGGAAGTTCCAAGAAATTGTAACAAAAAACATCAAGAATATGTGGGTAATAACAAACACCAGATGGACTAATGGTCAGGGACAGAATGGCTAGAAAAAAAACCATGGTTTCTTCATACTTGTACCACACAATGGCCATAGTAGAATAGAACAAATTAAAATGGACAAAGCAAACTAGTTTTCATTCTCACAGCATTAATTCATGACTCCCTGAATGAAACTTACACCAGAATCGAAGTTCCAGCACCTGCCAGCTTGCCCTGGCTAACAAAATGTCTTGAATTGCTAACAGTATAGCTACAAACAGATGGGAAAAAAACTTGTTATCTCCGATATGACTGCGGAACCGCAGTAACTCAACATCACTGGCATCAAAGTTGTGGAAGATAAGAAAACGTCAGGTAGATGGACAGGTTCAGCTTCCAGATATTTCCTTCTCCTTAGCTTTGCACATATCGTCTGCCGACTTAATGAACTTCTTGGTCATTTCTTCCACCTAGAGGAAATATAATATGTAAAATATTTACTACTGTGCAACACACTTCCTTTCAGAACATCGTTCAGTTACTCACTTCCTTCTCAAGCCGCTTTATATCATCCTTTGGCATGCTAGATGAAGATTTCTTTATCGTATCAAGTGCCTAGAAACACAAGGGAAATGCATTAAGATATGAAGGAACAACAAAAGAACAAGCTGAACGTGATGTAATAGGAAGAACAAGCATAAGAGACAACTTAAATTGAACACTAGTATTTCAGCCCTACAAACATTTCACTCTACATTATTCCAAGGTTTTACAGAAACATAAGTAGTAATGAGGATCGGACGCTAGGACAAGCCATATTCATAAAATACTGAATATTGCACACGAGGAATTGAGGAAACATAGATCCTCCACGGCTCCACTAATAGAGCAAGAATACCGTACACTTAGTAGTCTTCAGCACCATTATCTGATAACTGAACCATGATCATAATGGAACGAAGGTCATATGCAACTTCAAAAGGTTATAATACCATCAGTTTTCTATGTCTTGGGGAGAAGTTACAGTCAAATATCGGTGTACTAATAGACCAGATGATAAAACATCAAGCTTGGTGTAAGTGCCTTCTCTTTTAACAGATGATAAAACACTATCGACTTGGAGAGAACTCATAGTGAAATATTGTACCGGAAATGCTACATCAGAAATTCTTAGTTGTTTCCTAAGTGCAAGTTCCCAAAGAAAACATATATTCGGTCATATCTGACTGACTGACATCGAACTAAGGCTTCACAACATCAATCATTTTAAATTCTTAATTGAAGAAATGAAGTACGATTACCTTTTGGCGTGCTCTTCTAATACTTTGCTTGAAATCCTCAGCAGATTTCGTAACAACCTTACACAGTGCCTATATTCAGGCAGCAAAAAAATTGTTAGTCCTTTCAAGAATAAAAATGAGATGAAAGCTTAGTTTATCTTACCTGCATAGTCTCTTTTGTCAATCTGCACATGCACAAAACTTAAATTAGAAGATGAAAACAAACTTAAGACTGCAAAGTGCAGATAGTAAAAAAGATGAAACATCCGAATGCAACCGATTGCAAGTTTGTGGACACTAGTTGACCTAGAAAGTAACTCTTAATCACTTACGGATAAGTACAAAGGTACGATAAATATAGGGACACACGGGTAAATTTAGCAACATTAACACTTACGGAGGGATAGGAGCAATAATCCTATTGCCGTCAGGGTTTGGATTGATGCCCAATGGAGATGATACAATTGCATTCTCGATAGACTTCATTGTCTGTAAAACGATTAATTGAAATCAGTCACAGAAAGATTAGGTGGTCTACAGCAAGGTACTAAATAGCATTAATAATGCCTGTACCCGGAATAGCGAATTGGAATGTATCAGCCGCTATACCGACAAAATATTCCATCTCTTTTACAGGAAAACCAACAAATTGTCTTTTCATAACTCACACATCCAAGTCAAATCTCATCTTGAGTTTGCACAAATGCCGAACATACCTTGCATCTCCTAATAAAATATTAGAAGTAAAAAATCTGATTTCGATTTTTGCCAAATATGCACCGATTCACGTCTATTTGAGCATATGTCCATTTCTGATTTGAAGGTATAATTGATGCAGCTGTCTTACATGTTGTACTGCCTATTTTTCCATGCTAGTAACTAACGATAAATACAGGATTACACAAAGTTGCCAGTGCTATTTGAATTGCAGTATTGGAAATAACATCTGGTATCCGCTGTGCTGACTAAATCAGGTACAACCCCTACTATCGGCTATTTAGTAATTTGGTCGACAGTGTGTTATAAATAATTCATTAAGGTTAGGACCAAACAAAGCATACATATTTTTTTCTCGGACACCAAGCATACAAATTTACATGAAACTATGACATTGGGGGCTCCCATATGGAAAGCACCAAAGTGATATCAAAATGTAAGGTATAAGGGAATACAGGTTCTTACACTAGGATCATAGGGCATCACTGAAAGGGTATGCGAGTCTAGAACAGAAACAACAGCGATGCGATTCAATCCAACTTTAACATCTCCAGTTTCCACCATGATGTGGTCAAGCATGCCTGCAGAATACATTGGTTACATCATCTGTGCGAAACAGCATGGACCAGTATAAGGAATGTCACTACAAAGATGCAAATCATAAGCATACCCGGAGAAGCTCTTCCTGTCCGCAGTTTACTCAGCTCTCGTGATAGCGCAACAACGGCAGTCTCCATTTGTGCGGTCGCGGATGATTTTACAGTTGGCCCAATATCAGGAGCGGCGGCTTCAACTGTATCACCTCGACTATCATTCTCTAGGCAATCACCAAGAGAAAAATAAACGTCAAGTTTTCGATTGCAACCCTATTATGATCAATCCTACAAAATAATTGCATTAACCTAATTTAGGAATTACTCGATCGAAATGATATCATGTAATAAGGAACCAGACGAGAGTGGCCTCTCCGGGTCGACGGAACCAACAGCATCCAAGGGGTGAGGTGAGTCGAGGAGGGCGGCTGCTGCAACTTACTTGATTTCTTCCCCTTCGCGAAGCCTCTCCGGGTCTCGAGTAAGAAAAACTGGGTGCGAGGGAGCTCTCTTGCGGCGTTAAGGGATCCGACGGCCGGTAGGCGGTGGACGGAGGTAAAAGCTGAGGAGGCGGCGGCGGCGGCGCGCAGGGAGCGGGCAGCGACTGCGGCGCCTCGCCGCAGGAGGAGAGCCATGGGGGAGGAGGTGGGATTCGGACGAGAAGGGTCTGTAGAGGTTTCGGGGTTCTACGGGCTTCGCCGGTGAGGGGCGGCGGCGGCGGCGTCGAGAAGAGGGCTTTGTCTTTCCGACGGGTTTTACTGCTTTTCAGGGAAACAGAGACACGGGATTCGACAACTGCTCTCGTAGTTGGACCGTCTCAAAGTAGCCCATTCGTCCGAGTAAAGTGTGCTCTCAACTGGGCCATGATAACTCTATCAGAGCATGTCCTATACATGCCCAAAACTACAGTCGCGACTTAAAAATCGTCCTTTTTGGCGCGGAAAACCGACGCTCCAGCAGACGCGTTAAAATAGCGTGCCGCAAAAATATATCACTCGGGGCATATCTTGGACGCAGGCTCCCTGCGCGCCGCCGCGCTCGGCATATCTTACTACTGTATTATAAATAAAAAGTTTGAGAGTAAGCATTACATAATCTTCAAAAGGCACACATTTAATTGAGTGCATGAAAACATAAAATGCATTTGTTCTTACAGAGCACATACAATTGCAATTTTACTATCGATAAACAAGCATAAAATAAAATTAAGAGAAATGAATGGAATCTTAAAGAGTAAAAAATGTCAGCCATGGTAAAATATCACACACATGCTTCAGGGAAGATGAACTAAAAATGGCATTCCTTCTATTATAGACACAAGATTGCAAATTTACTGTCCACAAACTAACATAAAATTAAATTAGGATCAACAAATAAAATAGATAATACTTAAAAATGTCAACAATGGTGTTTCTATATTTTATATTAACACCATTATGCTACAACAACATAGTAGGCATCTAAACTAATAGCTCATATTTACATATATTTTTTCTTCTAATGTTCTACATTATATATTCTTTGTTTACACACATCAACTGTACAAAAAGTGAAGTTTTGGTCAATTTATATGAATGTATCAGAAGAGTTGTGCTGCAACATTCTTATATGAAAACTTTGCACAAATCCCAAAATCACATAGTAAAGTGGAGTAATTCTGACATTCTGTTCTCATTGCAAAGGTGGTACCACATTTCACCCGCCAGCAGAGCTAAGCAATCAAACACCTCTACGCACAATTGGCATGCGCCAATGTACCGGTTTGGACCCTGATACGTCCCAAACGTATCTATAATTTTTGAGTGATCTATGCTAGTTTTGTGATATTGTCACATGTTTTTACTGTCATTTATATCATTTTTATGCATTTTGTCGGACTAACCTATTGACAAGATGCCCAGTGGCAGTTCCCTGTTTTTGCTGTCTTTTTGTTTCAGAAATTTACTTCTGGAAATATTCTCGGAATTGGACGAAAATTTACGGGGATTATTTTTACGCCAAGACGAAGACGGAGTCCGAAGGGCAGCCTCGAAGGGGTCCCACAGGGCGCACGCGGGTACCAGCCGCGGCCTTGGGGGGACCCGCGGGTGGGGCCCGCCCCTGCCCTGTGGGCACCTCCTCGGCCCCCTCCGACGCCTATAAAATCCCTTTTAACCTAAAAACGTGAGGACGGCCATTATTTTCCAGAAACTCGACCCCCACGCACTGTCACCGAAAACCCTAGTTCGGGGTCCAATCTGAAGCTGATCCTGATACTCTGCCGGAGGGGAGATCGATCCCGGAGGGCTCTTCATCGTCATGCCTTCCTCCGGGATGATTTGTGAGTAGTCTCACCTTGGACTACGGGTCCGTGGCAGTAGCTAGTTGGTAGTCTCTCTCTCTCTTGTGCTTTATGTCTTATGATCTTGTGAGCTGCCTAACATGATCAAGATCGATTATTGTAATGCTATGTGATGTGTTTGCTGGGATCCGATGGATTATGAAGTTATGTTCAGATTGTGCATGATTCTTATATGAGTAATTTATGTTCTTGCATGCTCTCCGATGTGCGTAGTTACTTTGGCCAAGTGATTGTGTGTATCTCCAAGAGAGGGTATTTATGCTAGATAGTGGGTTCATGCCCCCTTTTGTTCCTGGTCACGAGTGACAGAAACGTCTAAGGGCGAGGGTGTGATGTTGCTACTAAGGGTAAAACAGCGGTGTTAATGTCTATTTTGATATTAGTATTGCTTACTTCATGCACATTACTTAATGCAATTGTCTGTTGCTTGCAACTTAATACCGTTGGGTGACAGGCTGGATAGCGATCCCATGATGGACTATTTAGACAAAGACGCAGTTGGACTCAACGGTCTTTGTTCCTTGTCGTGATGCCTCCATAAATATTATCATGTCCTTTTTGTCATAGCTAAATTGGGTTTGTGCCATGATCTTGTCAAATTGCCTAGCTGTAATTCGTTCACCCATCACATGCATATTTTATCTACTTGAGAGACTCCACTTGTGAACCCATGGCCCCCGGTCCATCTTTTTACGTTGTTTTCAACCTCATTTACTTGCTTTTAATCATTATTACTCCTCTGGTCACTTTTCATATTTTATCTATTTCATCATACAATTAACCGCTTTGTGTTCTGCGAGACCGGAGAGATTGACAACCTCTCCGCCGTTGGGGGAAAAGTATTTTGGTTGAGTGTGTGCAGGTCCACGTCTGTTGAAGGTTAAGCACCAGAGATCTTCAACATTCACCTTGTTGTTGATTTCAAAGTCCTACTGGTTCGATAAACCTCGGTTCTTTAATTGAGGGAAAACTGCTACTAGCTATAATTCCGCCTTCGCTTGGGGCACCACCCAACTTATCAATATCCACCATCAAGCAGTTTTCTGGCGCCATTGCCGGGGACTTTGGAGCTACAGCAAGGGGAGTCTCATACTCTCAATCTCTTTACTTTGTTTTTGTCTTGCTTGCTTTATATCTCATTTAGTTTATTTTCCTGTTTCAAAATTTTAAAACCCACCCAAAAAAAATTAGTATAGTCTTTATTCCTGTCCTGTTATTTTGTCTTGTCTTTATGTCTAGCTTTACCACTCTTGATATGCCTCTCTTAGACGAGTTCTTTTCCTTCAAACAAAAGGGAGAAGAAAGTTTTAAAATGCTTGGGATAGATTTTCAGAATTACATCAAAAGATCCAACCCATGCTTGCTATGTGTGTTTTACTGAGATGCTTTTATTATGGACTATCTGATGCATGCAAGCATGTTTTGGATGTCATTACTGGAGGAAACTTTCTTGAAATTAATGAATTAGAATCCCTGAGAATTATAAAAGGCTTAGTTGTTTTTCCCACCAATGAGAAAACTAATGGAATACATGGTAGATTAGATAAAATAGAAAATATCTTATGTAATCTAAATTTAAATGGAATAGAGATGAGCTCTAAAGATTATCAAATCCTTGAAATAAATGGAGATTGTGAACCGTATATCCCTATTGAATTAAATGATCAAAGGTTCCTTGCTTATTGTGATATTAGTTCTATATGATGTCAACTATGCCTAAAGGGTTTTCGATGCTATGAATTTTGGAGACTTATTTGATTACCCTTTTTGTCACTCTCATTCTGATGGTAGCTCTTGGAAAATTTATAAAAGAATTAATGAAGTCCTTGTCACTTTTAAACATAAGACTTCTTTGGTTGATTTTTTGGTTCTTGAGTCAAAGGCTCAAGCTAATATTGTTCTTGGAAGATCTTTCCTTCATTCCGTGGGAGATTTTATTGATGTTAGAAAGGGTTGCATACGTTTTCGTTTTCCCATTAGGGGCAGGTTCTCCTTTCCCCTCAAGGAGAAAGAAGTGCTTATTGAAGGAAAAGTTGCGTTGGATTTCGGAAAAACTTGATATTTGGCATTGCGCCTAGCTAAAAGGCGTTAAAGAAAAGCGCTTGTTGGGAGGCAACCCATCTTTTACTTTCAGTTTGCTTTTTATTTTTCTTGAGTCATGAAGTTATTACCTCTGTAGCAACTTCATTGTATCTTTTTCTTTTAGTTTTTTGTGCCAAGTTTAGCCTCTAATGCATTGAAAGTGCGAGGTATTGTGTTGCTGTCCAAAAACAGATTCTGTGCACCTGTTGCACGAAAATCCTAAAATCGCCAGAATTTTATATTTTATGATAATTTTTGACAGAAAGCCTGATGCTTTTATCTATCTTTCGTTAGTTTTAAGTTTTTTTATTTGAGCTGCAGAAGTGCCTCGAAAAATTCGATCTTTATAGACTGTTCAGATTTTGACAGATTCTGCTTTTATTTTGCATTTGTCTCTTTACCATCGTCATATGTGATACTCTAGGGGTGGAGTGCCACATTGAGGCTTAGTAAACTGTAGCTAATGTCTAATAAAGTTGGTTTGCAATTTTTCATGAGTTGAACACATGTGCGTTTTAATTTATGAGCACTAACCCTCTAATCAAATTATGAGAAGTTTTGTATGAAGGGAGTTTTTAAGTTCCAAAGTAGAGTAATATGAAGAAATCGAGGATGGATCAAAGCTCAAGCTTGGGGATGCCCCCATGGCACCCCCTCTGAATATCAAGAACTATCAAGAGTCAAAGCTTGGGGATGCCCAAGGCATCCCCTCATCTTCATCGACTATCATAAGGTCGTCTTCGTTGAACTTCGTTTTTATCACTTTACATATTATGTGCTATGCTTGGAGCATCTTTTTTACTTTCAGTTTTATTTGTTTGTTTGCTGGTCATATCTTTGTTGGATCCTAGCTTTATTTGTGTGGGATAGAGACACGCTCCACTTTTTCGTTTGAATACTCATTTGCTTCGCTTATATCTTTTTGAGTATTCTTAGCTACTGTTTGTTTTCTAGTAAGCTCTCGCTTTTAGCTTTTATCTTGTTTAGAGCTGCTAGTTGTTAAGTTAAACTCTCTTGTTCTTCACTTATATTTGTTGGAGAGTTGTTTTGGTTGCTTGGTTAATGTGTTAGATCAGAAAAATGCTATGCATGTGGCAGTAGTATGAAATAGAAAAACCTGCATAGTCTTGTAGATCACTATGTGGATAATTTGATACTCTTCAATTGTTTTGAGGCACTAAAATAACTAATGGTTAAAATGTGTTGGTTAATGATGTTAGAGCTGATTAGTGGAGAGGTGTTATTAAAGCATGAGGCTGTACTTTTCTGAACTAAACAACCTAAGTCAACAATGCTAATGTGTCATGAATTCTACTAAGTTGAAAATAAGTCCCTAGTGGGTAGTTACTGCAACGGTCGGGGAAGCCAACGGGGCACTTGTGTCGCCGCCACGATCCCTCTCGGGGTGTCTCTAACCATTTGTGGAACATTGAAACTGCTAGTTGTTTGCAATATACGAAATGCATTGTGAGCTTTGGTTTTTGGCACTTTCACTTCCACATTTTGCTAGCCTCTTCGGTGCTGCGCAATGCCCTCTCTCACATTGAGATTGGTGCATACTTCGCGAGTACATCCAACTCTCTTCCTACATATAAGCCAACTATCTTCCTCAAAACAGCCACCATACCTACCTACCACGGCATTTCCATAGCCGTTCCGAGATACATTGCCATGCAACATCCATCATTACATTATGACTTGATGTCGTTCTTCATTGCCGTATAGTTTGCTTGATCATTTGAGTTAGTGTGCAGCGTGGCTTATACATTTTTTTCCACACTACGCTCGATCATGCATATCTTCTTTTATACATCATGTATTAGTCTTATGAGTTATGAGTACCAAAAGTGTGATTATCATCTTGTAGAAATAGAGTGTTGCCCCTACCTGTGAGCATATTGAAAAGAGTCCAAAGTGGCCACATAAAAGAGTCCAAAAGAGACCAATGAGAGAAAATTTAAAAGAGCCACGTAAGCCACAATTAAAAAAAAGAAGAGAAATATAAAAGAGAGGGGGCAGCACTACTATCCTTTATTCCACACTTGTGCTAGTAGCACCTACACTTCATTATAGAGAGTTTTCATGTTTCATTTGTATAACTATGTGGGGAATTAACGTTATAGAACTTGGCTTGTATATTCCAAGGATGAGCCTCCTCAAGTGATCTCTAGGTCTTCATGAGCAAGCAAGTTGGATGCACCCCCACTAGTTCCATTGGAGAGCTTTCATACACTTATAGCTCTATGTGCATCCGTTGCATGGCAATCACTACTCCTCATACAGTGTCAACTACGGGACTTCCTTCTGTCTTGTGGTTACCTTCTCCACTGTTTGAGCCTTTCTTTTTGACCTTCCAAACCTCCATTATTGTTCTCTTTGCCATAACATCATGGTGCCAAATCCACTTCTTACTTGCACTAGTTGAGTAGACTTCGAAACAGTTGATTTATGAAGTAGATGGATTAGGACACCTGACTTGAGCTTGGCTATTTTCATGAATGACTAATTATATGCTTTGAAGAATGATTGATAGTTTACATTGGAGACATAATTCGCAATTCTTCTTTCTAAACCTTATGTATGGTTCCATGTCTCCAACGCACTTATTCATGAAAAGTTTCTAGCATTTGTTAGCTAGCGTTTGTTAATCATTGTTTGCTTAATGTCAACTATAGACAATTGTTTTGGATCACCTTATTCACTTCATGTGCTTTGCATTACTATCTTGATCAAGATTGTGTTGGTAGCATGTCTCATCAAAAATTATTTGTTATCCCTTACATACTCGAGGACGAGTAGGAGTTAAGCTTGGGGATGTTGATACGTCTCAAACGTATCTATAATTTTTGAGTGATCCATGCTAGTTTTGTGATATTGTCACATGTTTTTACTATTATTTATATCATTTTTATGCATTTTGTCGGACTAACCTATTGACAAGATGCCCAGTGCCAGTTCCCTATTTTTGCTGTCTTTTTGTTTCAGAAATTTACTTCTGGAAATATTCTCGGAATTGGACGAAAATTTACGAGGATTATTTTTACGCCAAGACGAAGACGGAGTCCGAAGGGCAGCCTCGGAGGCGTCCCACAGGGCGCACGCGGGTACCAGCCGCGGCCTGGGGGGACCCGCGGGTGGGGCCCGCCCCTGCCCTGTGGGCACCTCCTCGGCCCCTTCCGACACCTATAAAATCCCTTTTAATCAAAAAACGTGAGGGCGGCCATTATTTTCCAGAAACTCGACCCCGACGCGCCGTCACTGAAAACCCTAGTTCGGGGTCCAATTTAAAGCTGATCTCGGCACTCTGCCGGAGGGGAGATCGATCCCGGAGGGCTCTTCATCGACATGCCTTCCTCCGGGATGATTTGTGAGTAGTCTCACCTTGGACTACGGGTCCATGGCAGTAGCTAGTTGGTAGTCTCTCTCTCTCTTGTGCTTCATGTCTTATGGTCTTGTGAGCTGCCTAACATGATCAAGATCGATTATTGTAATACTATGTGATGTATTTGCTGGGATTCAATGGATTATGAAGTTATGTTCAGATTGTGCATAATTCTTATATGAGTAATTTATGTTCTTGCATGCTCTCCGATTTGCATAGTTACTTTGGCCAAGTGATTGTGTGTATCTCCAAGAGAGAGTATTCATGCTAGATAGTGGGTTCATGCCCCCTTTTGTTCCTGGGCACGAGTGACAGAAACGTCTAAGGGCGAGGGTGTGCTGTTGCTACTAAGGGTAAAACAGCGGTGTTAATGTCTATTTTGATATTAGTATTGCTTACTTCATGCACTTTACTTAATGCAATTGTCTGTTGCTTGCAACTTAATACCATTGGGTGACAGGCTGGATAGCGATCCCACGGTGGACTATTTAGACAAAGATGCAGTTGGACTCAACGGTCTTTGTTCCTTGTCGTGATGCCTCGATAAATATTATCATGTCCTTTTTGTCATAGCTAAATTGGGTTTGTGTCATGATCTTGTCAAATTGCCTAGCTGTAATTCATTCACCCATCACATGCATATTTTATCTACCTGATAGACTCCACTATTGAACCCATGGCCCCCGGTCCATCTTTTTACATTGTTTTCAACCTCATTTACTTACTTCTAATCATTATTACTCCTCTGGTCACTTTTCATATTTTATCTATTTCATCATACAATTAACCGCTTTGTGTTCTGCGAGACCGGAGAGATTGACAACCTCTCCGCCGTTGGGGGCAAAGTATTTTGGTTGAGTGTGTGCAGGTCCACGTATGTTGAAGGTTAAGCGCCAGAGATCTTCAACATTCACCTCGTTGTTGATTTCAAAGTCCTACTGGTTCGATAAATCTCGGTTCTTTAATTGAGGGAAAACTGCTACTAGCTACAATTCCGCCTTCGCTTGGGGCACCACCCAACTTATCAATATCCACCATCACACCCCGTGCAGCCTGCACCATGTATGAAGAAGTTTGTTCCTCCTAGTCCATATCATCTATACTGAACATTCTACATTTAAGCTTGGCCGTATGGCCAAACGCCATGAATTTCAAGCATAACTTTTGGACATCTACCAAAAGATTTCCCGATCCAGGCACAATATGAACATAACATAATGCATGATGTCATCTCCTCTCTACAGGCGAACTTGAAGCATCGGGTGGGGTTTAGGTAAAGCCCCAAAAAAATTGGTGGGGGAGGGGAAATTTTATTAGAACATGTTTGGTTGCTCATTCAGCAACTAACGAAACCACTCGTTGTTTATAGCGAATAAAAAGAGGAAAACCCTCGATTTCAAAATTTAGGTTAAAGTCAAAGGGAAAAGCAGACTGGTTTAGGCATGGGGAGGAGGCGGATACCTCACCGCCGCTACTCGTCGGCCCTGCACTGGCACCGGTCGCCGACTAGGTCGCTGATATGTCCCAGACGTATCTGTAATTTTTTATGTTCCATGCTTGTTTTATATCAAATGCCATATGTGTTTATTATGTTTTCATATCATTTTGGCATATTTATTGGATTAACCTATTGACAAGATGCCCAGTGCCAGTTTCTGCTTATTATGTCTGTGCATTGCAGAAAAGGTCCAAAATCCAAAGTGCTCGGAAAATTCCAAAAAAATTACAGAAAATTTATTTCGCCAGAAAACCCCGGGAGCTAGAAGGACAAGTCTGGGAGGGGCCCAAAGCCCCCAGGAGACCCCCAGGTGCGGCCTAGGCTTGGCCGCACATGGGCCCCACCTCGCCGCCTCGTCCACCGCCTTGTGTCGACTCTTCGCCTATATATTCTCTCCTAACCTAAAAACATCAGAACATCGAAGGTTTTCTCCAAAAACGCATCCGAGCGCCGCTGCCACCAAAAACCCTAATTCGGGGGACAGAAGTTCCTGTCAGGCACCCTGTCGGGATTGAAAATTGCCCCCGGAGCCATGTTCAATGCCGTTGCTGCCTCCCATGATGCGCTGGGAGTAGTTCTTCATCAGGGATGAGGGCTCTACTTGATGCTATGTGGTTATCTCTCTCTCCCATGGTGTGATCTTTATGTGATCATGAGCATTGTAATATAGTTGAATTCATTGATGTTTTTCCCCTTCCTTATGTATGGATATGTTGCTCAATTTATGTAGTATAATTTCCGGAATCAATGTTGACAACACAAAGCCAAGGTGACACTGTGGGTGGCGTATGTGGTGTTCGGACTTTAGGGTGTGACAGACCTACGCATGAATTGTGGTGGCCAAACTTTGAGGTGTGCTTTTGTAGCCCTACACGGTTTTCTCCGAGCGACGTCTTTGTTACATGATGTTAGAGTAAGTGATTTATGTGTTCAATTATGTTACAACTATTGAGAGAGTCCACTAGTGAAAGTAGGATCCCTAGGCCTTGTTTCCAATCATCGGAACACCGTTTCTAGTCGCTTTTGTTGCATGTTTGCTTGCTGCCATTTTTATTACAGATTGCAAATACCACTTGTTGCCATCCCTATCACTTGAATTTTACCATCTCTTCGCGGAACTAGTGCACCTGTATATCTAACAAGTGTATTGGGTGTATTGGGTACACAAGAGACTTCTTGTATATTAATTGCAGGGTTTCTTGAGAGGGATATCTTTGACCTCTACCTCCCTGAGTTCGATAAACCTTGGGTTACTCACTTAAGGGAAAATTGCTGTTGTCCTACAAACCTCTGCACTTGGAGGCCCAACACTGTCTACAGGAATAGAAGCGCATAGTAGACATCAAGCTCTTTTCTGGCGCCGTTGTCGGGGAGGTAACCTCAGGTAAGGTAAACAACGCTCACATCCTCCGGCAACTAAGTTCTTTTCTGACGCCGTTACCAGGGAGGTGAGCGCTTGAAGGTATCTTCTTTAGATCTTGCAATTAAATCTTTTTGTTTCTTATTTTCACTAGTTCGGTTTAATGGAAAACAACAACAAAATTAGAGAGCTTTATAAAATTTATCTTGAAATTGGTCATGATGCTTTTCAAGAGAAAATTAAAAAACCTATGAAACATTATTTGCATAATTATCATGCTAGTAGCAATGTTATTAGTATGATTTCTTTGAATTCCATTGTTGCTAATGCTATGGAAAATTGCAAGCTTGGAGATGCCGGTTTTGATGAATATGATCTTGTTAGTCCCCCAAGCTTGAAGGAGGAAATTTGCTTTGATGATACTATGCCTCCTATATATGATGATTATAATGATAAATGTGATATTTTCAGTCCACCTACTATTGAGGAAAAGGTTTATTATGATCATGATATGCCTCCTATTTATGATGATTACAATGATGGCTTTGATAGTTTTACTCTCACTATTACTAATGAGAAGGATTTTGCTGATGTGGAGAATATTAATACTTTTATGCATGTGGATCATGATAAGAATGTTCTATGTGATGGTTATATTGTGGATTTTATTTATGATGCTACTAAAGGTTTTTATGAAAGAGGGAAACATGATTCTGAATATCTCAACAATATTATGTTTCCTCTCTTTATGATGAAAATTTTAATGTTGCACTTGCTTTGCCTTCCTATGCTTAATGCTTTATGCTCCAATGATTTATTTTTCTTACAAGATTCCTATGCATAGGAAGAGGGTTAGACTTAAATGAGTTTGATATTTGCTTCATGATGTTCTCCTTTATTTCAACTCTTATTCTCATGAGAGCATCATTAAAAAAACATTGTGCCTATCTAAAAGGCGTTAAAGAAAAGCGCTTATGGGAGGCAACCCATTTTTACCTTCTGTTTCTTTTTGTTTTTGTTCTGTTCTGGGTGATGTTACCTCTGTAACAACTCCCTTGTATCTTTTTGTTTTGGTTTTTTGTGCCAAGAATAGCCTCTAAAGAGAGGGAGACTAATTTGTGAGTTTGCTGGCCAGAAACAGATTTATGTTTTTTATTGTTCGAAATTCTAAAAAATCACAGAGCGTCATCTGTGGATGAACATTTTTTACAGCAAGCATCAGGGTTTTGTTTACCTTTCTCTAGTTTTGAGTTTCTGATTTGAGGTCCATAAGTACCCCAAAAAAATTCACTTTTGCCGTCTGTTCTGTTTTTAACAGATTCTGTCTTAGTTTTGCATTGCTTCTTTAACGGGCAAAGTGAAGTTCTTTTGAGGTCAAGAGCTTTACTTAGATCTTTGTGACAGTAGCTAATGTTTAAAAATAAGTTCATGATATGTTCTTTGGAACTGAAGGAAGATATTGTTTTTGTGGACTAACCCCTCTAATGAAGTTTGCTATAAGTTTTGCGTGAAGGAAGTTTTCAAGTATCCAAGAGCGAGGTGATGAATGAAGATCAAGAAGGGATAAAAAATTAAGCTTGGGGAGGCTCCCCATGGACCCTCCTCTGAAATATTCAATAAGTCACAAGCGTCTAAGCTTGGGGATGCCCAAGGCATCCCCTTCTTCATCAACAATCATCGGTTTTACTCATGGTACTATATTTTTATTCCTTTACACATTATGTGATGTTCTTGGAGCGTCAGTTTGTTTTTACTTTCAGTTTGTTTGTGTTTTGTTCTCTGGTCTTTGCAATAAATTGGAACCTTGCATGCTTGTTTGGGAGAGAGACACGCTCCGCTTTTTCATAAAACACTCATGTTCTTCACTTATATGTGTTGAGTGTTTAGCTTTTATTATTTTTGCTTCTACCTCTTATTTTTCATGCACCTTTTATTCAGAGCTGTTAGCTTTTGTAGTTAGGAAGTATTCTCTTGTGCTTTTACATTTTGGTTGTTTCAAATAGGTTGATTGGTGTTTGGTTGAATGGAAATTATCTTGTAGGAAGTGTGAAAAGTGCTTGCATAATCTTGTAGATCATTATCTTGAATATTTGATACTTGTCAATTGTTTAGAGATATGAAGTAAATTAAATGACTAAACTTGTGGATCATCTAGTAAGAATGGATTAGTAAAGAACTGCCGTAAAGCTTAAAATTATGGTGCTTGTCCTGCTTGTAGCTCTCAAAGTCTAGATATTCTTTTTGCAAAGAGTTGGTTTGGCTAACAAGGTAGACGGTGTGAAGTCTAATGGTTATGCATAATGTATATCTGTAGTCATTCATTGAACCAAGTTGGTATTATGTGTTTGCTTGATACCTTGCTAAGCCTAAAAATTTCGTACTGAGAGGGAATACTTCTCGTGCATCCAAATCCCTGAGCCAAATATCTTTGCCATTTGTGTCCACCATACCTACCTACATGTGGTATTTCCTTGCCACTCCAAGTAAATTTGTCATGTGCTACCTTTTAAACCTTCAAATTTTTCCATTTTGTGTCTCTGTTTTTAGCTCATGAGGAAGTAGTAAGGAAGTTAGTTATATCCTGTGTCAAGCAAGGTTATTTCCCTCCTTTCACCTGGTGAGCATGGAGAGGCGGAACTGGCGGAGGGCGCAGGGTTTTGGCGCGGCGCCCGATCTGGTGCGGCGATAGGGCGATGCGATGTGGAGCGGTGGTGGAAGGCGGCACAGTCTGGCGGTGCGTGGTGGCGTCTGGACCCGAGGGCCGAAAGCGGCTTCTGCGCCCGTGGCTGCTATGGCTGGATCCTCTTCTCCCTGTAACACTGCTCGTCATGCTGCGGGAGGGCGTGGCGGCCACGGTCGCTGTGATCTGCCGGCTTCTTCCGGTGGGTCAGGCGGCCAGCGAAGGCCGGATGCATGGGGGCTGCTAGCCTGGCTTCGAATAAAGGTGGTGGTCCTAGGGTTCCTCCTCGCGTCAAGATGAAGATCTGCCGGATGCCTATTCTCATCGATCTGGCTGGACGGTCGTATTTCGGAAGGCTCCGCCGGCGAACTCCATTGGGCGACTCATGCCTGGAGATTGCTGGATCGGATGGTATTCGATCGTACGCACCCATGTTTTTTCTCTGACCGTTTGGTTTCAGAGGGAGCGCTTCGAAGCTCTGTTGGCGGTTAATATCATGGAGCATGCTTTCTCGTTCCATGGTGCTGGCGGAGAATGTCATGGAAGGCGAGATCTGAGGACTAGCAATGGTGGTTTGAGTCTTTGTGGCGATGAGGAATTGGCTAGGTGATTCGTGACTTGGAGCAGCGGCATGTATGTGGGGGCGACTGCACAGGAGAAGTCCTAAGTCTTATCTTTCAGGGTGAAAATCCAAGGTCTGGCCTTAATTGGTTGTGCCTGGCAATGACCTTGGTGAAGGCATTGTTTTGAGAGCGAGGACAGTCTTCAGGGTGAAAACCTGAGATCTATGATCGGGCAACGACAGCGCTTGTGCACTGTTCCTTCTTGGAGGCGTTGCTTTTGGAGAAGCTGGACTTCTGGTGCTGTCTTGGTGGTGTTAGTACTGCTGTTTCAAGGATCTAATCACTATAGCGGGACTTTTCTTTTTTGTAATTCTTCTTTCTTTTTTGGTTGTGTGCATCAGTAATGTCATTAGGGCAATGCGTTGTTGCAGAGGCTGGGTGTAATTGGTATCTCCGCGATATTAATATACGCTCTTTATTTAAAAAAAAATCCCTGATAACCGCACCCGTTGCGCCTTTTCTTGACTCTGAGTCATAAGCAGCATCAATGTTTACTGAAACAAACCCCTCCTTTGCTATACTCCAAGTGCTATCCTTTTCCTTATGTTTCGGATTTGCAGCTCGGATAAAGTTAGCAATAAGGACCTGTATATTGATGACTAGTCTAGATACTGGTTGGACACTCTCACCATGTACCTTTTGTCTCCGAATCCACCAAATATACCATGCTGTGGTAATAAAAACCTCTCTTAAATCATTGTAGTTTTTCTCACATGTCTGGTTCATCTTGCCCCTGATCAGATAATCCAATACTGCACTTCCTGAACGATCTGTGGCACAAGCTTCGGCAATTAAGTTGATCAAACCCATCTTTTTCCATATTTTTCTAGCACCTTTACACATAAAGAGAGTGTGTCTGATATCTTCACATGCTCCTGCACAAAGAGGACATGAGCTATTATTTGTAATATGCCTTGCTGCCAAAGGTCCCATACACGGTAGAATGCCATGTAAACACTTCCATGCAAATATTTTAATTTTGGCTGGCACTTTGCACTTCCATAATTCATCCCAAACAGGGTTAATTCCAGCGGAACCTGCACCATCCAATCTTCGCAGGTTATTACCGAATTGAGTCTCCCATTCCATATGATATGCCGATCTCACTGTAAACAAACCATTTTTGTTATGCTTCCATGAAACAAAATCTTCCATACCATTTTGGCTTATAGAAATTGATAGAATATTATTTACATCAATTGGCCCAAAGCTGGCTCGCACTAGCTCCTCATCCCACCTGCCAGATGCATCAATAAGCTCATCGACATATTTCAACAGAACCTGACCCCTAGGAGTATAAACTTTTCCAGTTTGACTTAGAGGCACCCAAGCATCCTCCCAGATATTAATCTGTTTGCCGTCACCCACCCGCCATATAGCCCCTTTCTTAAAAGTATGTAGCCCAACCATGATGCTCTGCCATGTAAACGAAGATCCTTTCATCAACTTTGCTTCTAAAATTTTGCCATCAGGGTAGTATTTACTTCTCAAAACTCTTGCACATAAGCTATCAGGTTCTGATATAAGTCTCCAAATCTGTTTAGTCAGCATTGCCTTATTGAAACAGTGTGGATCATGGAATCCCATCCCGCCTCTTTTCTTCGGAACACATAACTTCCACCATGCAAACCAATGCATTTTTTTGTTCGGAATATCATCGCCCCACCAACATTGCGATATTGCATCGGTAATTCCTTTACAAATTTTTTTCGGAATTAAAAATACAGACATCGCATATGTAGGTGTAGCTTGAGCAACCGCCTTCAATTTTATTTCCTTTACTCCCATAGAGAGTGTTCTCTCTATCCGACCTTATGCATGTTGATAAACCCTGTCGACGAGATACTAAAAGGTGTCGCTTCGATCTGCTCCAACAAGCAAAGGGAGCCCAAGATACTTATCTGATAGAGCCTCTGTCATAATATTTAGCCTCGTAGAAACTTGTACTCTTGTATCCACATGTATATTTGGACTGAAATAGATGCTACATTTGCTTACACTCACCATCTGACCCGAGGCTTCACAATAATCCTCTAAAATTTTCTTCAAACAAGATGCGTTCTGATCATTTGCTTTCATAAGAATTAGTGAGTCATCTGCAAAAAGTGAATGTGATACGGACGGTGCTTCCCTACATACCTTTACTCCTTCAATACTGCCATGTCTCTCCGCCTCAGAAATTTAACATGATAAGCCCTCAGCAACCAGCAAGAAAAGATATGGGCTCAAAGGGTCACCCTGACGCAATCCTCTTGAAGGTTTAAAAATCTCGGTCTCAGCTGCATTAAACCGAACAGTATATCTTACCGAACGGAAACATCCCATAATCAGGTCGACCCATCTCTGATCAAACTCCATTTTCAACATTATTTTTTCCAGGAAAGTCCACTCCACCCGGTCGTATGCTTTGTGCATGTCAAGCTTCACCGCACACAAGCCATTGTTCCCAGACTTTCTCTTTATAGCATGTATACTCTCATAAGCCACCAGAACGTTATCGGTTATTAACCTTCCCGACACAAAGGCGCTTTGCTTTTCTCCAATGATCTCTGGAAGAATTCTTTTAAGACGGCTTGTAAGCATTTTACTTATAATCTTGTAAACAATGTTACAAAGGCTTATCGGCCGAAACTGGGTTACCTTCTCCAGATTTTCGATCTTCGGAATCAGCACTATTGCAGTATCATTCCACCCTTCCGGAATAACACCGAGATTTACAACATTCAGAACCTCAGTTATCAAATCATCTTCGACCATTGTCCAAAACCTCTTGTAAAATACGGCATACAGGCCATCGGGTCCTAGAGCTTTAAGATCTCCTATACCCCACAGGGCTTTCTTCACGTCATCCGCTGTGAAATAGGCTAACAACATCTCGTTCATGGCACCAGTTACGCGAACATTCACCTTATTTAGCACATCAGCATTAGGTTCCTGGACTTCCAATGTAAACAGATTGACAAAATAGTCTAAAATCAGCGGCCCAAGGTTCTTTCCCCTCCACATAATTTCCCCCATCATTCTTTAGCCCTTTTATGAAATTTTCCTTTTTCCCCGCTGTCGCACAGTGGTGAAAAAAACTAGTATTTCTGTCACCCCTTCGCAACCAATTTGCTCTCCCTCTTTGTTAACCAAATAATCTCTTCTTGCTCAAAAAGATTTTCTAGCTTTAAAGGATTTATGTTGTCTTTTCAGAGCCTCACCGGTCATTGGTCCACGCCTCAATTCCTCTAGCTCCTTCTTCCTTCTTCAAATTTTCAATGCATTTTTTTGGGCTTTTCAGCACCTCCTTATCCCACTTATGTAAATCATTGTGTACCACACCGAGGGTCTTGAAAAAAGACTGGCAAGAAGCTTTTGCCTTTTCCCACAAATTCTTGACTACTTCATCCACAGTAGGTTCCTCCAGCCATCATGCTTCAAACCTCTGTGTCCTTTTACTTGAGTCCGTTAACACTGCTTTATGATACTCAGTATCAACCACAATCAGCCTGTGATCAGATTTTGTCATCCCCTCATTAATTAAAGCAAAAAAAGGGAAAAGATTATTCCACTCCATATTGCAAACCGATCTATCTAATCTTTCCCTTATTCTCCCTCTCCTCCAAGTAAATTTATCTCCAATGTAATCCATATCCATAAGACCACAATCATCCAAACAATCTTGGAATGCTTCCATATACTGAATAGGCCTAGGATTTCCAGCTTCTTTCTCACTATTCATTAGAATTTCATTGAAGTCCCCCATTACCAGCCATGGGATCTTGAAAAGGGCATGCAGGTCCCTTAGATTAGTCCAAGATCTGTGTTTATGCTCCCAGCTTGGTTCTCCATAAAATCCCGTTAATCGCCATTTTTCACCGTCTTCAATCATGACATCAATATGGTTTTTTGTCACACTCAGCTCCGTAACTTTTATTTCATTCTTCCACATCATAAGTAAACCTCCACTTCTCCCATCACTTTCACTTATTAGCATCCGATTGTAACCACACTTTTTCATCACCTTTTCTGCTATTATTTTTGACAAATGGGTCTCCGACATGAACAACACATCGGGTTTTGATTGCTTATGGACATCCAGAAGCGCACGAACTGCCCGGGGTGATTTTGCCCCCGGCAGTTCCAGCCTTCTATTATCATTGCATCCGGCGATCCTTCTCGAAGGAGGTCGCCGATATCTCATTTGTATTTTTGTTACTACCACTCTTACCGTCCACCCGTTGCCTCTTTTTGTTCAGATTTTCCTGAGGTGTTTGATGGATATCCTCCTTCACCTTGGTATTTTTCTTGGGTGCCTCCACAATAATGCCCTTTCCATGCGGCCTGGGCATTTGTGTTGTGTTGCCAGCTTCACTCCTCTGCTCATTTGCGGGAACATCTTTGCCGGATGGCTTTGTTGGGGGTGCCATGGTGTCGAGTGGATGATGACTACCAATGCGGCGAAACTGTGACCAACATCGTCCATCTTCCCTAATTTTTATACTGCCAGCCTGAGACAAACAGAACCTCCATTGTTGGGATAAAAATGATCTCTAGCCCCTCTTTCCATGTCCAAGATTTTCTTCACCCTGATTTCGATCACACATTACGCTGAATGTACTAACAGATTCATTTCCACCCTTCTCAGACTGAAAATCTGCACCAGAATCATTCAAGTCAGCCTTTTGAGCAGACAGGTCCCAGACACGTTATTTCATTCTTCCACATCATAAGTAAACCTCCACTTCTCCCATCACTTTCACTTATTAGCATCCGATTGTAACCACACTTTTTCATCACCTTTTCTGCTATTATTTTTGACAAATGGGTCTCCGACATGAACAACACATCGGGTTTTGATTGCTTATGGACATCCAGAAGCGCACGAACTGCCCGGGGTGATTTTGCCCCCGGCAGTTCCAGCCTTCTATTATAATTGCATCCGGCGATCCTCCTCGAAGGAGGTCGCCGATATCTCATTTGTATTTTTGTTACTACCACTCTTACCGTCCACCCGTTGCCTCTTTTTGTTCAGATTTTCCTGAGGTGTTTGATGGATATCCTCCTTCACCTTGGTATTTTTCTTGGGTGCCTCCACAATAATGCCCTTTCCATGCGGCCTGGGCATTTGTGTTGTGTTGCCAGCTTCACTCCTCTGCTCATTTGCGGGAACATCTTTGCCGGATGGCTTTGTTGGGGGTGCCATGGTGTCGAGTGGATGATGACTACCAATGCGGCGAAACTGTGACCAACATCGTCCATCTTCCCTAATTTTTATACTGCCAGCCTGAGACAAACAGAACCTCCATTGTTGGGATAAAACTGATCTCTAGCCCCTCTTTCCATGTCCAAGATTTTCTTCACCCTGATTTCGATCACACATTACGCTGAATGTACTAACAGATTCATTTCCACCCTTCTCAGACTGAAAATCTGCACCAGAATCATTCAAGTCAGCCTTTTGAGCAGACAGGTCCCAGACACGATTTCCCTTTACAAGATCTTCCTCACACAGTTGCACAAATGGCAATTTTGACTCAACATGCACGGTAGAATCCACAACATCACACTCTTCACTGATTTGTCTGGCACATGATGCCGCAGGATCTGCACTCTCGCGTATATCATGAGTCTCATCACAATTACTCAGAGAAATTTTCGGATTAAATGACTCAACCTGATTCACAGCGAGCCCATTAATCATGGCCAGGGCATCCGATCTTACCTTCGCGATCTCTGGTGACAAATCTGGGCGATCCGCCACAAGACCTCCCTTCTTTTTCGCCGCCGCGATGAACGCGCTGCATAATCTGATTTTGGTCAAAGCACAGAACGCGGAACGACCGCCGGACACCGGGTCACCATTGTACATGGCCTAAACGTAACTACCTGCGATACATGCGGGCCGAGAGGCGACGTGCGGCCCACGGCTGAGCGTGACCGAGGGACGCTCCGATCGTTCAAGCTTCAGGGAGTTTGCTACATGCATCCTGATGTGGGCCTAACCTGACGACGAAAGGCATGACAAGTCGACCGTGCTTGCAGCTGAGCTACGCTCGGCTTGAGCGTCTCTGGTTGGCCGGTCCAGCCGTTGCCCTTGAGGCCTTGTGACCAAAATGAAGCGTGCAACCTCACGCCCCACTGATTATTCTCCGCGGCATGGATGCGACGCGTTAGTCAGGTTACTCATCAAAGTCGGATAAACAAACAAACAAACGAAAGACCAGCAACTACGATGATGGCAGCTAGCTGCACGTACGTCATCTACCTCACCGTGCGCCCGCCCTCCCGGTCGGTCAGGGATCGGTCGATGAACTCGTGAACGGCATGATCGATTAATTGATTATTGAATGTTCTTATGATGCTACTAAAAGTTATTATGAGAGTGGGAAACATGGTTATATAAATTTTCATGTTATTAAGTTTCCTCTCTTTATGTTGAAAGTTTTGAAGTTGCACTTGCTTTGCCTTTCTATGCTAGTAGCTTTATGCTTCAATGATTTATTTTCTTACAAGATTCCTATGCATAGGAAGAGGGTTAGACTTAAATGTGTTTCTTTTATGCTTCTTGATTTTCTCTTTTGTGTTTTAACTCTTATTCTTATGAGAGCATCATTAAAATTTTCTAGCCTAGCAAAAAGGCATTAAAGAAAAGCGTTTTCTGCGAGGCAACCCATTATTTTTTTTCAGTTCTTTTTGCTTTTTCTTGAGTCATGGTTGTTGTTAACTCTGTAGCAACTCCATTTTCTCCATTTTCTTTGGTTTTTATGCCAAGAAGTAGCCTCTAATGCATTGAGAGTACAAAGTTTTGATTTGCTGTGGAGAAACATATTCTGTGTGCCCTACTGTAGAAAATATTTAAAATCACCAGAACTTGATCTTTTTCCGCAAATATTTGACAGCAAATCTTATCTTTTATCTATCTTTATTTAGTTTTGAGTTTTCTGATTTGACCTATTTAAGTGCATATTAAAATTCGATCTTTACAGGCTGTTCTGTTTTGATAGATTTTTGTCTTTATTTGCATTGTCTCTTATACGAGCTTTTTTTGTGGTTTATTTTTATGGAAAGGTGCCACAAAGGCTTGGTATACATTAGGTAATTTTAAATTAAGTATTGTCAATGTGTACTTATAGAACCCAAGTGGATTTTATACTAAGAGTACTAACTCCTCTAATCAGTTTATGAGAAGTTTTGTGTGAAGGGAGTTTTTAAGTTCCACGAGAGAGGATGATGCAATAAGTTGAAGGATGTATGATAACTTACAAGTGTAGGGGATCAGTTGTATCCTTTTCGATAAGTAAGAGTGTCAAACCCAATGAGGAGCTAAAGGTAGGACAAATATTCTCTCAAGTTCTATCAACCATTGACACAACTCTACACACACCGAATATTTGCTCTATGTAGGAAATAAAACTATAGGAACAATACGAATATGAAGGGATGGTTTCGTAAGGTGTTAAATAACAAGAAAATCTAAGTTAGTTGCTGCAGCAATAAAATACACTAAAGGACCATAAAATAACAGAACCATAAGTGTGGAAAAGTGGTGGAAGGCGTGGCGGAATTGTCCCTAATTAATTAGTGAAGCTACTCGGTTCATCGTCTTCGATGCAGTTTTCTATGTGGGAGAGACAAAGCATACATGTTCTCAACTACTTGTGATTACATGTACTATATGATTGTAATATTAGCAAGCATCCGCAACTACTAACATTCATTAAGGTAAAAACCCAATCATAGCATTAAGATCATAAGGTCCTCTTTATCCCATACAATGTCAAAAACCATAGCATTAAGATGGCGGTGAAGACAGCGGCCATGGAGGAAGAGTCAAAGTGGGGCGGCGGCGGCAACTGGCAGCGTGGCGCAGGGGGCTCCTCCTGCGCCGGCCGGCCACAAGGGGGAGCACCGCTCCTAACTCCCTTCCTCCATGACTTCTTGGGCATAAAAGTAGCATGAAACAAGTGTCAAAGGCGTAAAAGTAGCATGAAACCAATCAAAAATTATAGATACGTTTGACACGTATCAGCATCCCCAAGCTTAATTCCTGCTCGTCCTCGAGTAGGTAAATGATAACAAAATAATTTTTGATGTTGAATGCTATGATCAGGTCTTCAACAATTGCATGACAAATGCTATATAGATAATAAAACTTAAGCAATTATATTAGCTAATGAAAAGATATCAAGAAATTAGGAGTTAATAATATGAAATTTATAAATACCAACAAGATTGTAATGATCATAATAAAGCATGGTAGAGTGATATCTCACTTGCCCTTTTTGAAAAGCAAAACATAAATGCTGAGCACCGCTGAAGTTTAAGTGAAGACTAGATATAAGGGTCTCAGAATAGTAAATATCTCAATCATGCCACACTCAATAATATTTTGGGACAAAACACATTATACTCCGAATGACAACTATGCTCTCGATGATGGTTCTCAAAGAAGGGTGATGACTCAACATAAAAATAAAGGATAGGCCCTTCATAGAGGGAAGCAGAGATTAATCATGTGCTAGAGCTTTTTAAGTTGAAAACAGAAGTAAAAACAATTTTGAGGTGCATGCTTTTGTCAACGAATGGTAGCAAAGAAAATTCATTATAACCCACGGTAAACAAGGCTTTTAGAGTTTTGAGAGCGGCTATGTAATTAGAGGAATGATGTCACTCCCAGTTCTCCATTTGTTCCACTAGCCATAGGTTATCGATTTCTCAGGTATATGTGTGAAGGAGATGCAATGAGTTATATTGATATTTTCATGAGACAAGGGGTCTCTTGCCAGCTCTCGGTAATTTAAAATGTGCACAGATTCCATAATAATCGGGTGAATAAGAAGGAATGACCTTCTTAGCTAGTTGAGACTAAATATATAAAAACATGAACTACTAAGCAACATTATGCATACAACATTTTTAAGTTTCAAAAAATAACCAACCAAATAAACCTCCAATCAATTCTCCAGGAAGGGCATAAATAAAAGATATGACAATCAACTTATTATTGTGATGGTGTTTGATGGTAACACAAAGATATAATAGACAATAAAATTAAGATAAATATGTTCCAAGTTTATGCAAATATCTATGTTGCTCAAAAAACAAAATTTGAAGGTTTTGCAAATCGAGAGGTTGTTGACATGTGAAAAAAAATTCAACATAAAAACTGTCCACATACTTTCTGTGTCAATTTACCCGCCCACACCTATTTCGATTATTTCGTCTACATTGTATACCCTCGGAACCGGTAAGCCGACATACAACAATCTCAACCGGGTGGATCATGGCCGTTCGAAGTCCGCCCCAGGCACCAACCGTTGGTAACGTTGCACCCTACACCGCTACACTGCCCGGCAGCGCGTATCAATGGTGTCATGCATCATCTGATTTTTTGGTCAAAGCACAGGACGGGTTGGGAAGGACCGCCGGGCGCCGGGTCACCATTGTACATGGCCTGAACGCAACTACGTGCGGGCCGGGAGGCGACGACGCCGTGCGCGTGCGGCCCACGGCTGAGCGTGACAGAGGGACGCGAGCTCCGATCGTTGAAGCTCCAGGGAGTTTGCTCTTGACCTGACGAACGGCACGGCAAGTCGACTGTGCTTGCAGCTGAGCTACGCCCGCAGACCAAACCGAAGCGCGCAACCTCACGCAACAGCGACCGCACCCCTCACTGATCGATTATTCTCCCCAGCTTGGACGCGACGCGTCAGTCAGGTTACTCATCAAAGTCAGATAAACAAACAAACAAAAGAAAGACCAGCAACAGCGACGCTGGCAGCTGCACGTACGTCATCTACCTCGCCGTGCGCCCGCCAACTCCCGGTCGGACCGGCCGACGAACTCGTGAACGGCATGATCGACTGATGATGGGCGTCTCGGCCGTTGGGGTTACCGGAGACTTGGTCCAACGGCCCGTACTCGTACGTTCCCTGGCACGACGATTCTCGAGTCGCCACTGGTACGTTTCCAAGTCTCGCTGCTTTGTCCACCACTCCCCATGCCTGTCGCCGTAAGCTTCCTTCCTTGCAGCGATGTCGTCCACAATTAAGGCAGGCAGGAAAATTTCAGCAACCACCTCGATCGGTGTCCATAGATAGATTCCGTGAGATACAAGAGCCGACAACATCTACTCCGGTCAGTCTCATCTAGTAAGCCATTTCCTTCACTCGTTCGCTCGTTCAAACCTGTAGCAGCTAGCTATAGCTAGGCTGAGCCAGAGCCCCTGTGCAGCTTCGTCGACTGTGCCGCCGGCGGGCGATGAGGTGGTGGGAGAGCGTGAAGACCTTCTTCGCCGACGGCGGCAGCCTCGGCTGCTTACCCCGGATCGGGAGGAAGGCGCCCGAGGATCTCTACTCCTACCCGCTGGAGCTGGCCGCCGGTGAGCGAAGAGCATGCATGCGATTTTTGCCGATGATTTCCTTGCATGCAGTCGCAACCAATTAATTAGTTTCGGTGTGCCCAGGGAAACGGGGACGATCGCGCGGCGCGGCCCCTGCACCTGCCGCGGAGGAGGAGCCGCTCACGGTGGAGGTGCCGGCGGTGGCGCTCCGGGAGATCAACGAGATAACGGACTCCTTCTCCGGGGAGAGGCTGATCGGGCAGGGGTCCTACGCCACGGTGTACAGGGTCACGCTGCGGAGCGGGAGGCAGGCCGCGGTGAAGCGGCTCGAGAAGCCGTCCAAGCTCGCCTCCAACGGCGTCTTCCTCCGGCAGCTCTCCGTGGCGTCCAAGCTGCGCCACGAGTGCTTCGTCCGCCTGCTCGGCTACACCATCAACGACGACCTCCGCGTGCTCGTCTACGAGTTCGCCACCATGGGCACCCTCCACGACGCACTGCACGGTATGCATATGCATGGGATCCATCCAGCTAGCGAGCTAGCCGCGCGCCATTCTCGATCAGCCTTCCTTCTCGAGTTAGTTATTATGCGCTGACACGCAGCCGGTCGATGAACGGCATGCAGGGCCGAAGGAAGGCACGGCGGCGGCGAGGGAGGAGGAGGACGCGAGGCCGGTGCTGAGCTGGTCGCACAGGGTGCAGATCGCGCTGGACGCGGCGAGGGGGCTGGAGTACCTGCACGAGAAGGCGGTGCCGGCGGTGACGCACAGGGACGTGCGGACCACCAACGTGCTGCTCTTCGACGGCATGAGGGCCAAGATCGCAGACTACAACATGTTCAGCCAGGCCGCCGACATGGCGCGCCTCAACCGCTCCGAGCAGACGCTCGGCTCCTTCGGCTACCAGGCGCCGGAGTACGTGACTGACAGCCCCTGCAACTGATCGATACCGCCGCCGGCGTCCTTCTTAATTAGTCTCATTACTAGTTTGATACAAACATATTATCAATTGCTTAATTTGCTTCGTTCCTGAACTGAACGCTGACTCGAGTGGGCACTGTATGTATGTATGTATGTTCAGGTATGCCATGACGGGTCAGATGACCGCCAAGAGCGACGTGTACAGCTTCGGCATCGTTCTTCTGGAGCTCCTGACGGGCAGGAAGCCGTTGGACCGGACGTTGCCGCAGGGGCAGCGAAGCCTGGTCAACTGGGTGAGCAATGCTAGACTTTTTTTTCTCCTTTTCTTTTCTAGACAGATTGAGCATTTCCTGTTTGTTGATCACTATTCAGTATTCACTCACCCCCAAAGGACATACAGATACTGATCATATAAAGGCTAACCGATATGCTAGACCAAACTGTCAGTTACGAAGTCAGTTCATCACCCCTACTTAACAAACTTGCATCAATTGATGGTTTACTTATGGAAGGTTCAGCAGGTTCTTGATGCAGAAAATCTTTCTTTTCTTTCTAAACAAACTATAATTTCGGTTCAATTGAATGCCAAGTAGCAACATATCTCTTTTCCTTTCTTTGGTAGCTCAAAACTAGGACACTATAACAGCCAGGTGTTGCTTAAAAAACGATGCAAACACTATGCTGTACGAAATTGGAATATTCTCAGACAATTCAACTACTCCCTCCGTTCCATAATGTAAGCCTTTTTAGCATTTCTCTTTCCATCCGTATCTAGACATATGGAAAGAGAAATGCTAAAAAGACTTACATTATAAAACGGAGGTAGTAGGTTTTAAATAAGACAGAAGTAAGTTAATGTGCAGACAGATTTGCATTTACCATTCTCTCCCAAAACAAAGGTTGATGTGTCTCCTGCTTCCATCGACGCCAGGCATCTCCCTTGCTGACTGAAGACAGAGCTCAGGAATGCATCGACCCGAGGCTCGGCGACCGGTACCCTCCTACCGGAGCTCTCAAGGTATCTCTCTCTCCCCCCTCCATACGGTTATTACATCTCAGGATTTGCTACACCTGAATCCACCTCTCTTTTTAGTCTTATATATCTAACCCTGTAAAATCTGGTGCGTTGATCCGCTGCAGCTGGGGAGGATCGCGGTGCAGTGCCTCCAGTACGACCCCACCTACCGACCGTCCATGGGCACCATCGCCCGCGTGATCAACTACGCCGTCGTGCGGGACCAGCAGGGCGTGGTCTGATGATCGTCTAGGGACAAGTTTTTGCCGTTGCCACACCCTGTCTCTGAGCAGCAGGTCTTGCCACACACAAAAAAGACGTCTAGAGTTTTTGGTTGAATGTAAAGATGTTGCCTGTCGACAGAAACAATGTAGAACAATTTATCCATGCACGTTTCTGAAGCACAAGCACATGTGTAGATGATAACGATAAAATGTAGAACAATTTAAATTTTTCTTCATCCGTTTTTTGTTATGGCCAGATGCTGGGCAGAGCACTGAGCTTGTCATGAGAATCAGTTGTGTAGTTATGTTATTTAATAGTACAAATGTCAGCACATATGGATATTCTGCCGAATAAATATTCAGTACATCAGTTATGCCAAATGAAAAGGAGAATTATCATATCGTATCAGTGAATTTGTATTGAATAAGATGAATAAGTGACATGTGCCAGCCCTCATTTGTTCCCCAAAGAAAGTTGGGGTGAAGAAAAGAAAGAAAGAAAGAATAGGATGGCCTCTTACATATAAATATATTTTCCTTTGCTTTTACAGTTTACAAGAGTGTATGGTTCAATCTACCATGCTACATAAAATGTGTGGTTCGCGGCAAAAAGAATTTTCTTCTATACCTACCTGCAGAACAAAAAAGAAACAAGTTCATCAGAACTGTTGAGAACGAGATGCCTTGTGTATTAACAATGTTTAGTTATGTGTGCTGAATATAACACCAATTGATAGAACAAACAAAATGTTTTGTTTTTGTTGACAAACAAACAGTACGGTTGATGTAACCCACATCAATTGGAGTACTTTAGATTTTGTTTGGTCCATCAGTACGACGAAAATGTCTTCTTTTTGTTGACAAACAAGCAATATAGAATATTAGGTTGGTGTTAAGCCAGTAGAACCACTCTAGGTTACGTTTGGTCAAATTAGTATGCTTGTTGGTCTACAGCCCTGAACTCTGATAAATACCAGTTACAATAGCCACACAGCGAGGATGTAAGTAGAGTTGTAAACTCTGACCAAAATGTTAAACTCCAGGCGCAGCAAAATGGTTGTTCTTTCGACATTCAATTTTACTGTTGTACCACCATATATATGAACAGTTCCAAACTACTGTATTCAAGGTTTAAAACATAATAGTTGTTAAGTGCGTGATTTATTACAAAGTAATCAAGTGACTTGGGCTCCAGGCGAACTGGGGATTGCTCAGCTGGGGCTGGCTAGAGGCGAACCTGCTCTTCCAGCCCACCTGGGTTTGAGGCTTGGCCTCCCCGGTTCTCATGGTAGTATCTTATAAATTAAATGTGCAGGTGCTATGTAAGAGGCAAATCAAAACTAGGAGACTCACCTCAAGTATAATGCTAAGTTGGCAACAACGGTTTTCTATCATCAGTTGGGCCAAGGTGGCTTGCCTGAAATAATGGCCAGCATAGGAAATAAGTCAATACAACAGAAGAATGTTATTCTAGAATTTGTTTAATCGAACAAGGTGGCACTTACATCATCAGCACCAACAGTCATATTTACAAAAGAAGAATCGGAAGACCTGCCAAAATTATATTTTTATCAGACTAGATGTTCAGAAATATTTGAAAACTCATAAAATCGTGCTAACACAAGTTGTTATGCACATCAGAGCTAGCCGAGACAGTCAATTAAACAGTAAATTAATGTATGAATATAGCACCATGTCAGAAACCAGACAAGGAATTCATCTGTTACTCTGACTCCAAGAAATTAGAAAATTTATAAGATTATTACTTTGATGCTTCACTTCATATGCCATTAACATAGTAGAAAAACAACAAAAAAGGAATATATTTACCTATGTTTCTCCAACTCTAAAGTTGCAGCTGGATTGTCATCTTTGACTTTGGCTAATGGAGAGAAAAACTGAACAGGAATATAAGTTCAGTTGAGAGTAAGATTCGGCACAAACAAGCTAAAGAATAAAAAAAACACTCACCTGGTGCATTGAAATAAAGACTATTGAGATGCCTAGGAGAAAGTTAATAGTCAAGGTATGTCCCAAAAATGCAGCAGATGCTAGACCAGTAAAAATTGTGGCCACTGTTGATGAGTACTTCTTCAAAATTGTATCTGCAGTATGATCTCAGTTAATCATTCGGAAGTATGATATTATGAGATCATATGAATAAGTGTGTATACAGAACTGAGTTTATGAAAAAGAGCTAAGGTGAGGTAAAACTAATATTGTATAAGAGTGTTATATGTGTATATCATCATTACCTGCATACTTAAAGAAGAATGAAGAGAGTATTCCTTGTGCAGCATTGTTACAAATGAGAAAAACTGTGGCTCTTGAATGCCCTCTAAGGATATCGAAACTCTCTGGACCTGCGAAAACATGGGGCAAAGTTATATCATATATAGGTTGTGCTACAATAGCCAATAGTTGCACCACATGTTGCTCGATATAATTGCATTTACTTTGTAACCTCAAAGGAAAAACAGAAACCCCAACCATGTGGTTTGTAAAACCTGAAAACTTTTGGATAATATCATATACAATCCTATTTTCCCAGACACGCCCATATTGATCTTCAAATACAACAAAAGTAATGCATAACAACTTTATTTATTGCCAAGGAAAGTAGGTTTTCATGTAATATGCTTACCTTCAAATATGACAGTCCCTAGGATGCCAAGGAAGTTAAAAATTGCACCATATCCATATAGAAACACATTCTGAAAAATACATTAAGGAGTTGGTGTGAATTAAGGGAGAAAAAAGACAACGGAAAAAGAAAAATGGGGCTAGTGCGTGATATCAGTCCGAACTGGTAAGCATAAAACGACATGGACTGGAACCCCTATTGTTTCCACGAAGATAACAACTACTCCGTATCATTATTTGAAAGAGCTGGAAGCCAAGCCTTTAACTGAAGTTACCTGCAGATAGATGCTTGTGTCGAACTGGCTTTTTAAGGCATACTCATTGTACACAGAGGCAAACGACGGGACGGTAACCTACAATTTCACATAAATATATGAACCTTGGACTCAATAATGGTTCATTTTCTGAAGCAAATAAATACAGATAAGTATAAAGAGCAAACAGTTCGATATAAACTTACAAATATTAGTGTGTATATGTATGCAACTGCGGTGACTGGAAGACCAAAAGTTTTGGCGCCCTCAGGCATTGAGCGTAGTTGATTTACACTGATTCCAATAAGCAACAGAGCAAGGGCTTCCCACTGATATCCGTCGGAAAAGAAAGAGGTCATTTATCAATATCATCAACAGCATATGAGTGGCAGCGTTTCGAAGAACACATGCTTGCATGCACTAGTTCTTCCTATATTTGATCTTACTGAAGTTGCATCTATTAACATGGTTCACTTTCAACAGAATTCAAGAACGCAGTTGAAATATCAACTATCATTGGTAGCAACTGATTTAGTAGTACAGAGGTCATGAAAAATATAGTCAGCAAATGAAGGAGAAAAAAATCTAATAAATTGAAATGCAACTTGCCTAATTAATTGGAACTACAAGCAGAGTAAAAGATGTAAAATAAATTTAATACATTCTCCATAAGACCATGAATCGTTTTTCTATTAAAAAACATCAGAAATTTTCAGGTGCACGCAGCCGCACAATCAGTATAATAACTATAATAATTATCCTTAATGAAGATATATAAATAGTTGCAATGCCAAACTCATGCTCACCTGAATTGTAGAGAATTTCCTTCTCATTATAAATTTTAGGAGGACAGCTATGACGAGGACCTGGATTGTATAGCAACAAGTATGATATTAATAATTTTGCATTTGCAAATCACAGGCAAGCACACATCCTCAAGACACGCATGGTTAAGAATGAGATCATGGAAATACACGAAAAATGAGTACCTTCAGGTTGCCTAGCATCTTCACAGTCGAGGGGTTAAAGTATAACTGCACGGTAAGTTTAACAGGATTGTTTAGATAATGGAAGAATCATTTTCAGTCTCTGCATCAAGAGGATGCATGCAGCCAACGGAAGTATAATACTCCTAACTAAGACCAGTGTAGTATGGGAATACCAAAAGCTATGGTAGAAAATATTGCATCAGTGTGCATAGACTTAATACAGAATAATCTAAATCACACCAGAAGGCAGCGAGGGCCTCCTTATTCCAAACTCGAAAAATGAAATTCCGATGAAAAAAAAGTAAGTGCATTCAGCTGCACTCCTTTGAGCATTAAAGTATAATGCAAGGTTTGATCCTCTTAGAGGTAGGTGAACAAAGGTGACAACTGATACTCAATTTACTTCTGAAGACGTGTGAGAGACTCCTTTGAGCATTAGTTTACACTGTCATAATTATCAAAATATGCATACCTTTTTTACACTGTCATAATTATCAAAATATGCATAAGTTTTATACAAAATAATTAATGAAGTATATCAAAATATACTGTAAGCTTCGTAAATATCAAGAGTACTGACATATTTACTGGAGAAAATCAGAAAATACAAATACACTGCACAAACGAATGGGATTTTAGCTAGTTATAATTGAACTTTCACCTGCATGGTAAACTTTAGGTAGTTGTTGATGGCATATAGTAGAGCAGGAATAGCTAAGAGTACGTTATTACGGGCTGCCTACACAGGAAAGGGATTAATGAACAAAATGGTTAGCTGACATCACAAAAAGTTATAATTATATAAATAAATACAACAAAGAGAGATGAGCAACGCTTATTGTAACTTGTAAGGAATTGAAACAAAAAGGAACATCCTACATGTTGTTTAACATTAGCAGCACAACTAACATATCTTAAATTGTGTGCATGTTGAACACATTTCAAGGCGTCTACACCAGAGTGCAAGACGTTCTATATTTACAAAACAGGATAAATCACCTGTACAAAGGTCGAAAGTGACAGAAGTGGCTTCTCCCCAACCTTCTGTTTTCTAGACTGTCAAATAGAAGAGTAACAACATTAGGGGGTACCACTTCAACACAACAGCCCACACAAATACTTGTCATGTGTAAATCCATTACTGCTTTGCTGTCTTGAAAATGAAATGCTAGTTCCTACAACACTATGATTGACCGTTGCCCAACAATGAACTAAAAAATGATGGTCCATTGCAGGACTGTAAATTCACAAGGGTTGAAACAAAACAAAATAGTAACTGATGAAAGCATGGGTCAGCAAGAACTAACCTGGATTATGAGCATTATGATGGCAAAGAAAACTTTTGCAACTTCCGTCAAAAAGTTAACGCTGATGGGACTGAACTTAAACTTCCCATCAACCTTGCACATAAAGACTAGGATAGGCTGCAGAGCAAAGTAAACAATTAGCACAGATTCAAATTGTCTGCAATCATATAGGTGCTACATTTTTGCTATCTGTTGTCCAGAACTCGATATTAAAATATACAGGTAGTCATAAATCTATTTAGCATTTACTTCAGGTAGAAGGTTACCAGATCTGCCAATAAACCTTTTTGAAAAATGATGACCATGTATTTTTAAGGGAAAGAGTGATTGAATCTGATGGCAACACTAGTGAATGAAATCAACAGATGTCTGTCATGTTTAGCAAATTTGGAAAAATGTTTTGCACCGAATTGGGCACAAGCAAACCTAAAGTATTGCATGTATATTGTATCTTCTTTTAACCCATTAGCTACCAGACGAAAACCGTAATGTGTCAGAACAAGCGCCTAACATGAATTTTTATACCTATTCTCACGTTACATTTTTCAGTAAAATTATGTCAAATTCAATCCCATTCAAATAGGAATTGTTTGGATATGAAGTTAAACATCTGCATCGAGATTGAAATACCTGGAGGCCGACCAAGACGCAGTCCCCGGACACAAGAAGGAAGGTGAGCACGCGCTGTTTGGACGATATCTTGCTCTTGTGCTTGTCATATGCCCTTGATATGCTCCTAGGGCTCGGCGCCACAACCTTGGAGCGGCAGACGCTGCATTCCAGCGCCCCATTCCTCTGCATCTTCTCAAACCAAACAGGCCCAGCAGTACCACGAACAGCACCGGCAAGAGATATTTATTACTCTATACCCGTGACATGTAAATGATTCCCTGCACTGCATACACCGGTGTCCAGGCACCTAAAATTGAAAACGAGCAAACTAATCAATATAACTCGATTAACAAGTAGAAACAACTAGGAACTAGCATTCTCGTCCAATAGCGGATACATGCATCGCACCGCAGAAAATAAAATTTAACAAAAGAGCGCTTTTACGGTGATTGGCATGTACTTCCGTTTCAATTCATTCTGTCCGTCCGATCTGTCCAGTAATTAGCATAATTATACAATTTAAATTAACATAATTAGGGTTATTATCGTTAGGTCCTAGCCTAATCCACGCGCACGCCGGCCGCTCGCGAGTAGGACCCTAGCCACGCCGCCGCTGCTGGTCGTGGGACGGGCCGCCGAATTAGTTCTCCGTCTCCGCACCAAGGAGCTCGGCTGCGCCCACCTCGCCGCCTCACCAAGGAACTTGGCCACCTCGCCCAGCGCCGTCGCCGCTCGTCGATCGCCGGACACGCCGCCAAAATAGTTCTCCACCTCCGCACCAAAAGGTCGGCCGCCTCGCCGCCCACGAGTTCGCTCGCATCCTCCAGGAGGTCGCTCGCACTCCTAAGCGTCTTCCCTCCAACCCACCGCCATCTCCGCTCTGGTGGAGGTCGGCGCAGAGGAGGATGTGCGGCGGCTGCGCGGCGTGCAGGTAGGCGACGGACGCGGCCGTGCAACCGCGCGCGCTACGACAGCGTGGCCCTGCCATCGCCGCCCTGGTGGAGGTGGTGCACGAGCGTGCCGTTGATATTTTTAGTAAATAAATTAAATTACTTCCCAGTACTTTTCAGTACTTCTTTTCTAGTACTCCATGGTACTCCTTATTTTCCCACCGTTAGATTTACTTAATTCTACGGTCCCTAAATTCTTCAACCATTGTAAAACTTGTATTAACAAAAATACAGCATTAATGTGAGCATAAAAAAAATATAGCAACTCTCGAAGTCCGATATAATACCCCGTCAGTAGCTAGCTAATCCATGACAGATCACAAACCCCTAAAAATCACGCAACACCGCTAAGTCACTATCTCCCGCAAAATGAAAAAAGTCACTATCAAATGCAGAGCAACCGCGTGCTGCTACCTACGCCACTGGATCACAGGACCGGGCTACCCGAAACAGCTTCCGAAGTAGCAGAAATGAGTCAAACGAGGAAGAGATTCAACGAACGCGTGCCGGCGACTGTACCTCGGAGGATGCGGGATCTCGCGGATCTATCCCCGCCTGAGCGCCGGGCACGGGGCGAATCTGGCCCTGCCGGCTCGGCGCGGTCGGGTTGCTTCGGCTCCGCTCCGGCAACGGCAACACGCGCGAGCGTCCAGTGGATCCGGAGCCGGCTGGCGCTGCGGGATCTCGGGTTTGGGCGGGGCTGGAGGGAACAGGGAAGAGAGGTGTGAGCGCGGAGGTGGAGCCGTGGACGGTGAGGGTGGTGGTGATGACAGGGGAGGGGAGCGAAGTGAAGGCGGGGCGCGGCGGACTCGCGTTTATTTATTCGCAATTCGTTTTTGATCGCCTTCCTCTGTGTTGGAGGAAATGCTAAAAAGTCCCCGGATCTTACATCTTTCTTGCACTAGTACTTGTTATTAAGCTGATTCAAGTTAAAAAAAGTTATTAAGCTGATTTTCTATCACGTGTGTTGGCACCTATATTTTCTTGCACTACTAGTTAGCTACAAGTATTGATATATGCCTCATGTAAAAAGAATTGTAGTTATAATAATATGCTATTTTGATCATAACAAATTGTAATTCTCGCTTATAACACATATGGTCATATTTTATTACCGACTTTTGCAACCATAATGTTCCTTCCTAATTTTTAACTCAAAGAAGATTCTGACTTCATTTGAATGGAGAAAACATGATGTATAATTGTCGAATGCACCTATTAGTGAATCACTACTACCAAAACCAATGCAACAAATTGAGCATTTTATGACATCTTAATCAACTTCTCTATATGAACACATAAGTCCGATAATCTGAAAAGGTAACGAATTAAAAAAAGGTATGGTGCCCACCGCGCTAAGATAGAGATTTACCCTTTCCATGGTACCGCAATTATTCACTTCCATCTCCATATCTTCATTCATCCATCATGACGAACATATAGGCTCTTTGATCACAGGATTCATAGGATTTTTGTAGGATGGTTCCTATAGAATTTCCAGTCGTTGTTGATTGAGGATTCAGCCCATAGGAATCTCTATCAGAATCGTGATCCTATATCATGGTCATACTATGAAAATCTTACTATAAAAAAAGTTATTTCATAGGATCAAATAGGCAGGACAAATGCTTCAATCCTTTAGATTCCTATCCAAGACAATGAGCTGTGAGAGGAAGATCAAAGGAAGAGACTGTGCTAGGTAGAAGATGTCTGGACACAAAATGGGTGATCAATTTGGCGAACGATTTGGTCTGTGGCAAACTCTAGTCATCATGCTAAACATGTATCTATGAGTGCTAGCAAAATATTTGTTAATATCCGAGTAAATCCTTGACGTCTTAAGTAATAACCAATGAACAGGCACACCACTCAAAGATCGATGGGCTACTAGGAGATGAAAGTAGGAACGAAACAGATCGATGCAGGGTTCATCTCTATTTCATTGTTTTGTGTCATACTCCATGTAGACAATAAGGGTTTGTGTTGGGAAATAGAGCAATAGGGAAAACATAGAAACCCAAGATGTTTGCCGTGCAAAACAAATGATTGTAAACACAGAGAAGTTACATAAAAAGTGTCTTGGTTCTGTGTGATTAAGTCTTCAAATTTTCTATGAATTTATTCATAGGATCCAATCCCTAGAAAATTTGGTACCACCGTTCTTTTGGTCCAAACGAGTCACATATGAAAAAAAAATGGATTAAAATCCTACAAAATCCTAAATTCCGATATTAGGCATGTGTATGGACGTTACTACAAATGCGAAGTATCTGAGGGAGGGCGGTGCAAAACAGAAACACACACATGGGCAACGTGCGAGTCGGGTACCCTGTCAAATTTCGCGTCAGGTTCCACAGAGAAGTGTAGCTGCAGGCTTCTTCTCTGACTTGTTTCCTCCTGCACGCTCTGCGACTGCCAGCAAATGCCGCTCCGCAGATTTTCCATGAATGTTAGGTCCGAGACCATGCACACGCACGCTAGCGGTGCTACTAGTGGTACTACGTAGGGATATTCTAAAGTATATCCACGTTCCTCTTTGTATATTCCTTTGAGAGGAAATAGCACATACACACTACCAAACGACGTCATCTAATTTGGAGAGCTCATCCACTTCGCCGCTTGGATTTGATTTTCTTGGAGCTTTAGGGCCCGATTTGTTGGACCATTTGTCCACTAATATCCTTAGCGATGCGCAATGCTTCTTGAAGTACGGTTTTTAAGTAGAGATTTCACATTATCTAGAGAAATTCACTTTAGCTACCGGATGTATATGCTCCCTTTAGCAAAAGAATACATTTCAAAGTATAAAAAATCCAAAAAAAAAAAAGAAACAGTTTCACACATACATCTCCAATTTCTATATGCGCATTTAAAGTTTCACGAAAAAACGATATTTTCCATGTCCCGTGTAAAAAGATAAAAACATATGTCGTGAAAAGCCTTATGTTAGCACCGAGTTTTATCTTTTCATACATAGGCCACAAAAATGACGGTTTTCTTGAATCGACTTTATGCGCACATGGTATGTGGAGATTCACAGACGAACTTTTTTTTGACATTTCCAAGTGTGTTAAAAATGCATTATAAATAAAGGGTGTATATGTACGCAAGAGACAAAACATTGTCTTCCATCATCTACATTTTTATAAAGGGTTATATATTAAATTCAAAGAAAATAGCATGTACATCTTATCTCTACAACAACTGATTAATATCACAAGCAATGAGGTACTAACTATGCACGTAGCCAAATTACTATTAAGAAAAATGAAAACAACATCTAAAACACACAATACTAACCATGACATCAATCACTGCCCCCTAACACACATGTTGTGAGAAGGTTCTCCAAAAGGAATTCCTTTAGAAAGGTAAGGATACACAAGCGCTGCCGTTTTTGGATATGGTCAAAGACTAGATCATGAGTTTACACCCTCGAGGTCATGATCGAGAAAATTCCATTCAATGTCTTCATCAAGTTAACGATGTCAAAACATCGCCATTGTCACATTTGACAAGCAAAGGTAAGACCAAGGGTTTTAACCCCCGAAGCTCCTCCCGGTACTGAAGTAGGACCACCAAAACTCAACCATGGTGTGTTTTCGTATCAGCTTGATCGCCACATTCATTCCTGAAGGGGTCGTTGCATAGAAAACAAAAAAATTCCTACGAAACAAGCGGAAGAAACCCCACGATCTAGATCTACTAGATGTAAGTAGCGAAGTAGAGATCCAATCTCTTACCCTTGAAGATCGAACAAACGCGTTTTGTCGGTGCAGGGGTTGGCTAGTCGATCCCCGCAACTAGACTCGTCTAGTCGCGAGGAGATGTATTATCCACGCGATCCAATCCGATGAAGCACCGCACGAGCAGCACCTCCGCGGTATCCACACGTACGGCTCGATGTAGACTCCGCCTTCTTGATCCCGCAAGCAAGGAGGGAGTGGCTAGATGGATCTCAGCAGCACGACGGTGTGGTGGTGTTGATGGTGGAGTTCTCCCACGGACAGGGCTTCGCCAAGCCGTGCAAGAGGGAGAGGAGGAGGAGGTGGCGCGGCACTGGAGGTGGGGTGCGGCTAGGGCAGGGCCTGCTCTAGGCTGTGCCGCCCCCCCCCCCCTGTTGGGAATATGCCCTAGAGGCAATAATAAAATGGTTTATTAGCATATTCATGTTTATGATAATAGTTTATTATCCATGCTATAATTGTATTAAATGGAAACATAATACATGTGTGTGGAATATAAACAACAGGTGTCCCTAGTAAGCCTCTACCGGACTAGTTCGTTAGTCAAGAGATGGTTAGAGTTTCCTAACCATGGACTTGTTATAGTCACTTGATAACGGAGTCATATCATTAGGAGTAATGATGTGATGGACAAGACCCAAATAATAAAGAGTTGCAATTGATCGTGTCACAACAGTTTTATTGCCAACACTTTTAGTATGCCAAGTATAGTTTCCTTAGACCATGAGATTATGTCACTCCCGTTTACCGGAGGAGTACTTTGTGGACATCAAACGTCACTTCGTAACTGGGTGATTATAAAGGTGGCTTTCAGGTATCTCCGATGGTATTTGTTGGGTGATATGAATCAAGACTGGGATTTGTCCTTCCTTGTGACGGAAAAAATATCTCTGGGCCCTCTCGGTAATATAGCATCAGAAAGGTTGCAACCATGTGATTAAGTGTTAATCACGGAGATCCTATATTATGGACGAGTAAAGAGAATTTGCCAGGTAACGAGATAGAACTAGATATGGAGATATCGACGATCAAATCTCGGGCAAATTAAATATCGGTGAGACAAAGGGAATCGTATATGAGATTAAGAATCTCCGGCATCGTGGTTCAATCGATAAAGAACTTCGTTGAATATGTAGGAGTCAATATGGGCATCCCGATCCCGCTATTGATTATTGATATGATCATGTCTGCATGTTCTCGAACCCGTAGGGTCACACACTTAACGCTCCGATGTAGCTAGGGTTAGTGATGAGATATTTTGATGGAATGAACGAATGGTGATTCGGAGTCTCGGATAGGATCCGGGACATCACAAGGAGTTCCGGAGTGGTCCGGAGAATAAGATTCATATAAGGAAAGTGGTTTCCGGAGGTATCGGAAAAGTTCCGGAGTATTTCAGCGGGGTACCGGAAGGTTCCGGAAGGTTCTAGAAGAGTCTAGAAGTGGAGCCCATATCGTATGGACCCACATGGGCCAAAGGGGGTGCAGCAACCATGTGGGGTGCGCACCACCCTAAAGCCCACATGGGCCTAGCCGGCCAAGCAAAGGCCAAGGGGCCCAAGTGGGGGCGCCCCAACTTGGGGGCCAAGGAAAGGGGGGGCCGGCCAGCCCTCCCCAAACCCTAGCCGCCCCACTATATAAGGAGGAGAGGGGAGGGGGTGCGGCACACCCTTTGGCTGCCCAAGCCGCACCCCTCCCTTGGTGCCCTAGCCGCCGCCTCCTTCACCTCTCCCATGGCGCCACCTCTCTCCCCGGAGGGCTGCCGCCACCACCACCTCCATGGCCTTGCCGCACCACCCCTAGATGTAGGGCTGCTGCTGCACCTCCTCCTCTCCCTCTCCTCTTGCTTGGCTTGGCGAAGCCATGCTCATGGAGATCATCATCATCAACGCCACCACAACCGTCGTGGTGCCGAGATCCATCTAGCCATCTCCACCTTGCTTGCGGGATCAAGAAGGAGGAGATCTACATCGAGCCGTACGTGTGGATACCGCGGAGGTGCTGCCCGTTGCGGCACTTCATCGAATTGGACTTCGAGGAAATACATCTCCTCGCGACTAGATGAGTCTAGTTGCGGGGATCGACTAGCCAACCCCTGCACCGACAAAACGCGTTTGTTGATCTTCAAGGGTAAGAGATTGGATCTCATCTTCGCTCCCTTCGTCTAGTAGATCTAGATCCTTGGGGTTTATTCCGCCTGTTGCGTAGGAAAAATTTTTGTTTTCTATGCAACGACCCCATCACCCCCCTTATATAGGTGGAGGGCAAGGGGGAACCCTAGGGCCGACCGGCCTAGGGCTTGCTTGGCCCCCAAGCCAGCCGAGTCCCTTAGGGATTCGGCCTCCCCTTGCCTTCAACCGGCCATGGGCTGGTGTGGCCAGCCCATTAAGGCTGCTGCACCGCCCATTGGTCCATGTGGGCCCCATATGATAGGTGGGCCCCACTTGTAGACTCCTCTAGAACCTTCTAGAACTTTCTGGTACCCTGTCGGAATATTCCAGAACCTTTCCGACACCTCCGGAAACCACTTTCCTTATATGAATCTTATTCTCCGGACTCTTCCGGATCTCCTCGTGACGTCTAGGATCTCATCCGAGACTCCGAATCACCATTCGTTCATTCCATCAATTTATCTCATCGCAAACCCTAGCTACATCGGAGCGTTAAGTGTGTGACCCTACGGGTTCGAGGACGTGCAGACATGATCCGATCAATAATCAATAGCGGGACCGGGATGTCCATATTGACTCCTACACATTCAACGAAGATCTCTATCAGTTGAACCACGATGCCGGAGATTCAATTAATCTTGTATACGATTCCCTTTGTCTCACGATATTTTACTTGCCCGAGATTTGATCGTCGATATCCCCATATCTAGTTTAATCTCGTTACCCGGCAAGTTCTCTTTACTCGAGCATAATATAGGATCTCCGTGATTACCACTTAATCACATGTTTGCAAACTTTATGATGCTATATTACCGAGAAGGCCTGGAGATATCTTCTCCGTCACATGGAGGGACAAATCCCACTCTTGATACATGTCACCCAACAACTTACCATCGGAGATACCTGAAAGCCATCTTTATAATCACCCAGTCATGAAGCGACGTTTGATGTCCCCAAAGTAATCCTCCGGTAAACGGGAGTGACATAATCTCATGGTCTAAGGAAAGTATACTTGGCATATACTAAAAGCGTTGGCAATGAAACTGTGTGACACAATCAATTGCAACTCTTTATTATTGGGTCTTGTCCATCACATCATTCTCCTAATGATTGACTCCGTTATCAAGTGACTGTAACAAGTCCACGGTCAGGAAACCTTAACCATCTCTTGACTAACGAGCTAGTCCAGTAGAGGCTTACTAGGGACACTGGGTTGTTTATATTCCACACATGTATTATGTTTCCGGTTAATACAATTATAGCATGGATAATAAACATTTATCATAAACATGAATATGCTAATAAACCATTTTATTATTGCCTCTAGGGCATATTCCCAACAGTCTCCCACTTGCACTAGAGTCAATAATCCAGTTTACATGTTCTCGATCCAACACCCATGGAGTCACAGTGCTGATCATGTTTGCTCGTGGAAGACGTTCTGTCCTCTAAGTTCTGTACCATACAGTTCTACATGTTCTTTGCAAAACGTTAATGTCACCTACTTTGACATTACTTCATCATCACATGATAAACCTCATCATCATATGATGAATATAATATATTTGGTTACAGAGTGAGATTTTCGTTTCCCTTTTATGTCTACATGACGTATGATTAGTCAAAAGAACTTTCACATAGTATGTGCACCCGGACCTCACTCAGTCTTGAAACAAAATTTCTCAAACCAAAATATTATATCTTTTAATCCTTGAATTAATCATATACTCCTATATGTTGTAGACTCACAAATCGACAGTGCAATACATGTCACTTCGATATTTTCGATCATGCTTTCGCTGCGCTTCTGCCTTTATAAGATTTCTAATCTAATTTGGCATTACGACTTCATCTAAGTCTACCAATTTTTAGAAACAATTATCTCATCTCCATGTTGAAATGACTCCTCACTCCTAACACGTTCTTCTAACCAAGAACTTGGGTCACATTTCATCAAATACAAAATTATGGTTCTTATATGTTTAGACCTATGAGCAAGTCATAGCGAATACCAACATATCCTCCAACCATTATTCTTGTACTAAGATTAGACTTAATGTTTTACCTATCTTTTACAAGTAATGAACTCTTCTTCACTTGTTCCATTTTGAAATCCTTCAAAATCTTATTTAGGTTAAACATCCTGACTTAATGTTTATCAAACATATCTATCCACCATAGATACATCTATTTCCATAGATATTTGACGTTCAAACTAACTTCATAAGTTATACGTTGGTTCCTGAACTATTTACAACATTCACGAAATCTCTATTTCATGCAAACAAGATGTCGTAAACTCCCACTCAAATATACACCATACACATATTAAATTGTGAAACCACTTTGGCTCCCACTCAGAAATATGTTATCCTTATATTTGATTACAATGATTTACCAGCTCCCACTCAAACTCATGTCTCCACATATTTGATCATGGAAATTAGTTTATGCTCTCACTTGATATATGTCACCACATATTTCAACTAGATCCCACTCAGTTTCTCATGCACTTTCTCGATATTTTGGACTCCTCCAAAATTCTTAATTTAACTTTTAAAATTCGAGAACTCATATACGAAACACTAGTACTTTGCTAGCTTTAAGTTTTATTTATTCTCTACAAAACCCTTTTGAAGAATAAATATGTGAATCATCTCTTTCACAAAATCAAGCAACAATTACTTCGAGATTTAAACTTAACATAGGATGACTCTCAGTCATTTTTCGTATTTAAGGCTTCTATTTCTTCTTTGTAGTTTCGTAGGTATGTCTTGTTTCTTTAAACATGACAAGTGAATCATGAATATTATTTTGTAACCTGACAAAATTTTATATTCTTGAATCCTACTTTTCTTTAGTTAAACTAAACCAAAATTCAATGATCACTATCATTAATTCCTCTTTCATGTGTCAAGCTTTAAACTCAATAGAACACTTTCTACTGTGCTACTTGATACAATAAAAGGCAAGGTTAACCACCTTGTTTTAGCTTCTCAATTTATTCCAACAATTATTTTATCTATGAAACATTTTCATGATAAACCACTAAAATACTTAGCACAACCAACAAAATTGGTCTGCCCCCGTTTAGTCTCATATTGTGGAATTTTTATTCATAGTCACACTTATGAATATACTACAAATCTTATTCGCAATCGTCTCTAATTATCTCATAATTATTTAAACCACCTTTTCTCATAACTCATATGACAAAATTTATGTGAATCATACATAGACCCTTATTCCTAAACGGAGTGTTGTCAAATAAATCTAAATGTTACAAATAAACCACAATAAGAAAAAACCCCTTTTTATCAGACCACACAATATTAATACAATGTGATTACAATATTTAGGGCGCATCAAACACTTTTGAATAATTTTTAAATATTGCAATTTGTGAAAACACTTTGCACAAGTCTTCATACTAAAAACAATAACTCAAATATTTTGTCTCTTTTGATCAAATCGAAAAGACTCAATTTTCTTGTTAACTCAATATCCTTTACTCCGGAATTTTATTTGATCTTATCAAATATCATAACTCAAATAAATACACCTATTTAATCATTTCATTTGTGATGGAGCACAAAAAATAATGACATCTAACATTTGCTGAAAATACAACCAACACTTGTGTTTATTTTCGGCAACTCTTGGCACTCTTCTAAAGGGTGGCATTTTAGTCACACTTCTTAATGATGCGCATTGTGAAACATCATAATGCTTTTCACAATACTTAGCACGACTAAAAAATTGTCATTATTAAGTTTTGGATGTTTTAGTATGTTCCATATTTTATAAATGTTTAACTAATCATCGTCTAGATAAGGACAATATTCTCATAATCGAAACGTGATCACCAAAAAGGATTACTCATGAAAATAGAACAACCACTTGTCTTCAACATGAATGACCGTCTCACAAAAAGAGACATACTAATTTAAAGATCACACTTAATTCGATTACAAAACTCATTCAAATCCTCTAATAAAAACGATAAATGTAGAATTAGAACGTCGCCAGCATCAACTCCTTGATTGCCACCATCACGCGACGTCTCCTCAATCCCTTATGCAAATCTTAAGCAGCAGGCCCTGTTTTCATAAAACAATATGAGTATCGAATACTTATAAAAAACTGCCACAATTTGCAATTTGGACTTAAACATTTATAACTTGTATATCACTATATACCTTCTGCATTGACGACTTCTCCTGCTATGGGTTCCACTTTGAAATGACGCAGCCGAGACACGAACTCACAGAAAGTGATCAAATCCCTTCCCATGACATAGTCTCTGACATAATTCTTGAAGCTGGGGGGAAGCGAGCGCAACACCCAATCTTTCGCCAAATTGTCAGTCATCTCGTAGTTCCAAACATGCACGAGGCGATAATGTATCTCATGCATTCTCCTCATGTATTATTCCAAGCAAGTGTTTTCTTCCATCTTGAGTGAAAGAAACTCGTTCAAGCATTCAAACCTTCAATTCTGACTTGTGCTATGAACCTATCTTTCAGCTCAACAACAATCTCATTGGTGCTGCAAGTCGTTGAATTGTCTCCTTAGGTCAAATTCATGAAGGTGCACATCATCCACTCGACTTTCAAGTAGGTGAGCTTTTGTTCAAGCCACTCCATGTACCCCTCATGATCTACAGTAATGTCGGGTTTCTCTTCCAATGGTTCATCTAACATGTAGAGCTCTGCATTGGTGTGTAGGACATCTCTCCGACGCAGGTACCACTCAACAAAATTTGACCCATCGAGACGCAACTCTTCAGCAATGAACAGACTACCATAGTCGGCCATGATCTACAAGAATTTTTTGCAAAGACATTTTTAGGACTTTTGTTTATGATAATTCTCGTTCAAATTAATCAAAATTACTACATGAACTCCCACTAAACTTAGCATCTCTCTGGCTGTTTAGTGACACACAATCCAAATCCACTAAACCACAACCGATCATCACATGAGATGATGTAGCTTGAATGGTGAACAACTCAGTGTTGATCATATCATTCATATGACTCGTGTTTAACCTTTCGGTTCCGTGTTCCCGAGGCCATGTCTGTACATGCTAGGCTCGTCAAGATTACCGTAGTATTTCCGCATGTGTAAATCTGGCTTACACCCGAACGTAGAGTCTATCACACCTGATCATCACGTGGTGCTTCAAAACGAAGAACTTTTGCAACGGTGCTTACTAGGGGAGAACACTTTATTATCTTGAAATTAACGTGAGATATCACCTTATCATGCTACCGTCGTGATCACATCAAAGCAAGCAATAAGGTGCATAAAAGGATTAACATCACATGCAATATAGATATTGTGATATGGTATAGCCTTTTCTTTTTGTGCCTTTGATCTCCATCTCCAAAGCACCGACATGATCTCCATCATCACCAGCATTGTGGCGCCACCACCATGGTTGTGTCCACCAACTATTGCAACTACAACTATTGCTACTCTTAGCGATAAAGTAAAGCAATTACATGGTGATAATATTGGCACGCAGGCCACATAAAATAATAGACAACCATATGGCTCCTGCCGGTTGCCGTACTCATCGACATGCAAGTCGTGAAAGATTACAAACATGATCATTGCATACATTATCACAAATCACACATTTGGCCATACCACATCACAAACCCTGTAAAAACAAGTTAGACGTCCTCTACTTTGTTTATGCAATTTTTACGTGGCTTCTATGGGTCATGAGATAGAACCGTTCTAATCTATGCAAAACCACAACGGTGATGTGAAGTTGCTTATTTTATATCCTTTTTCTTGCGCTTTAAACGGGGCCCCACAATCGCAAATCGGGAGTCGCCAAGGTGTTTGATCAACCACACCTAAGATCCGGGTACCTTGACGTCGAGGGTGATGCACCGCAGCTCACGTCGAAGGAGATATGTCCGGAAGTGCGATACGCAGGACATCCGGAGGACGCTTTTTAGACCCGAAGCCCCGCTCACCCGGGAGGGACCCCGTCTGGGCTCGCGGCGACTATGGGATGCTCTGCGTCGGCCTGACCTCCCCTAGATCCTCGTGGCTTCGTAGATCGTCGGCATAGCTAACTACGGAGGAATGAGAAAGAAAGGTACAAGGGTAAAGGAGATGAACACGAAAAGTGTGATAGTTTGATAGATTCGATTGGTGTTGTTCCATCGGCCATCACCTCTCACATATATATGAGGCGGCTGGTCTTCCCATGCAAGCATAGGACTCATCTAGGCTTTCCTTGCAAGAAAAGTACATCAATTCCCGTCCTAAACCCTAATCCTAGTCCAAGTCGAACTCCTGTCCAGATTCGCAGCTCCTCCTGTCCTGCTTCTTGCCGTGGATGCCAAAGTCACATATTAACTCGGATGGATATGGCCCAAAGACCAAACTTGTACGCCTCGACGAGGCGAACAACTCTCGTGATGATCATTTTTTCATCTGAAGCCGTCTTGACTACTATCCGTGTCCATCTTTGTCTGCTGGTCAAAATCTGCAGGTGACAGGTTAAGCCGGCCGGTCTCCATCATGGCTGCGTAGGTTGCACCTTAACCTGGATTGTGATGAATCCAAAATTATAGTTGTAGGCCCTGACGATACGCACAATTTCCGTGTTAAGCACTCCTCCATATGAGGTATCCTTCATGGTGCCATAGTACTAGTTAAGGTCCTTCCCGGCATGTCGTCTTTCCTGGGTGCTGTCTTTGCCGGGTTGCCAAGCCTTCCCGGGTCCTTGAGAAACCTCAATCGGCTAACAAGCCTGATTATAGCACGACCCGGCTCCATATAGAAATGACGGAGGGCCTTCTCTCTGAGATATGATGACATGCCGACTTGGCGGCACACTGGATTGATGATGGGATGCTGGCCTGAATAAGCCGGTAAATCTCAACGTCTTGGCATGGACATGTTAGGTAGCACGCCTACTTCTCCTCTAGGATGAACTCGTCAACGCCAGCTCAATGATAAGCTGGCCTGTGACCCGCCTGGGACATGAAATGCAGCACAAACCCGACTCCTTAGATAATGTCGGCTCCTGGACGATGGCGACTCCTGGGAAAATGCCGGTGCCTTGATGATGGTCGGCTCCTCGGACAATGCCAGCTCATGGATGATGGCCGGATCCTGGGACAACCAGCTCTTGGGAGAATGCTGGTAATTGCCGACTCCCGGGAGAATATCGGCTTCTTGGGTGACCGGCTTTTGGATGACCAAATGTCGGGTTGTGGGACATGGTGACCAGCATCCTATGGCTTGCCGATTGGGACATATCTTGTCTCCTTCCTATTTGTCCATGTCTTGGGGTCCTCCTGAGTGCGTCTCGCCTAAACAAGGACATCCAGGGTCAAACTGGCTAGGTGCCAAAAATGGGTGCGAACACATGCCCCCTGTTTTCTGGCAGAGCTTGCGTGCCAGAAAATAATTTGCCTAGGGTCTTGGTGTTAGCACGATGTCAACACTCCATCGGCTGTATATGCTAAGGACGATAATCTTTTTATCGGCCTTATGCTTAGACTAGCTACCACCTGGGTAGAGCCACTTCAGAATTTCGTCGTCTTGATAGCACGAGCTCCCTCATGTATGCATCCCGTGGTACAGCTTGCCTGATCATCCAATTCAGATCCTGCAGATAAGAAAAACAAATTCCTCCCAGCTAGCTACCCAGCTCGCACTAGATCCTTGTTAGCAGCCGACTCAATAATTAAGCCGGCCCTGCCAGTATTGGCGAAACTGAGCATCAACTTCTAGGATAAACACCATTAGCCAGATGTCGACTTCGCCAACACAATGCATTCTCAGGGCGATATGCAAATATCGGCCATGCGTCCTCATCTCGAAGGACCAGAGGAACCCGTCTACCAAAGTGTGAATAACCGAAACAAGTCGGACGTTTCGGCTGGGGATAAATTTCTAGATGCCGGCTTTGATGGAACGGTTGAAGAACATGGATGTTGCGCCGTCTGAGGTCTCCTATAATGAGAGGAATATTGTCGGCTTCACAACAGGAACTGGCACGTCACTCACTTGCGGGCTTCGCTTGGGAACCCACGCCATGTTACTCTTCTTCAGCTCGTCGGCCCTAAGCCGCTTCAGCTGTCTTTCCTGCCAATGTGGTAAGCCGAGTAAGCATCCCGGATGTGACTTTGCATTATGCACTCACAATTTCTCCTTGGGCTTGGGCACCTCCTCCTTGGCTTGTCCAGACTCGACAATTGGATCCTTGAAAGTAACTCGCCTCACTTCCTTGCCCTTAATAGCCAACGTCAACTCGGCTGGCTTTTTGATACTTGGAGTCGAATCTGAAACAACGCACTTGCGACCATCCTTCTTCACTCGGTAGACTTTCTTCACCACCTCCTTCTTCCTCCACGAGCTCCGGGCCGACTCGGCATTGAGTCGGTCTCTATCATGTGTTTGCCGGCTTGTTCCTCTCGGGGCTGCGTAAAGTTGGCGAGGTGATTTAGTATAAGATGGATGGTGTGCCCGTGAGTCATACCTGTCCCTTGATGGATATGAATAGAAGCCGGCTTGGGAAGGTATGGACGACTTCGGCATTGGCGGCCCGAAAGGAGTACGTGGAGTCGGCACGTCGAGCTTCTTCTTTCGCCAATCCCGGTCTTCCGACTTGCGCCCTGGGGGTGACTTTGATGCCTTTGTGTCAGTTGGCTGATGAGCACTTTTTTCTTCGCTTATCTTTTGATATTTATCCAATAATTGAGCGAAGGTGACTTTTGATTTCCTCCTCCTGTGCTTATCGCTGCCTTTGTCCTCTTTGGATTTGCTGGCATTGGTCTCTAGATTTTGCGGTTGCCCCCAGTGTTAGGCGTCTG
>QRDG01000531.1:1475813-1514295 GCA_012064385.1 Puccinellia tenuiflora | reverse complement strand
TAAGTAAACTGTCCGCTAGGCGTACCTCTTCGAAGATGCTAGGAGAACTCGGTAGTGGCACAAAAGGAACAATGCTTTGCCCCGTCTCTGGATAGCTCTCCAACGCTTCGACTTCCTCTTCTGGATCCCGTGCCGTGTCTCCTGTATGCTCTTCATTAACCGAACATTGTCCGGCTTCATCATCTTTGACACGGAACTCGCAGGGTAGCAGGTATGGCTCCTTACATCCAGAAGAGTCGAACACGACCGAGTCACATTGCTCATCGTGCTCCGGTTCAACGAATTCTCCCTGTGTCGGCTTGATAGACCCGACATGTCCATCCGACTCGGCTTTACCCGAACTGCTGGATTCGGCTTCCGCTAAGTCGGCTGTGTCTGTTGGGTTGATATCGCGCCATTGATTGGACCCGGCATGTGTACGATCAAACCCGACTTCTGCCGACTCGGTCGTGCTAGCCGAATCAATCTTCTCCTGGTCGGCTAGCAGAGATTCGTCTTCTTGCTTTGGTGACACAGATGATTTGACATGATGGTTGCATGGGGAATCAGACCTGGCAATATCTTCTTCGAGCTTTGCATAAAACGCCTGCAAGTCTTCCTCCTCACGCTTTTTCTTGAGTGCTTCAAAGTCCTCTCCGCGTCTCCTTTTGAAGACTTCAAAGCCTTGACGTTGTTCGTCGGATAATTGTTCCCAAGTTGGCGTAGTGAAGTCACCGGTGCTAGCTGGACTCGACGAAGGACTCGCCATTAGCCGACTTTTTTGAGTCGGCATTGACCAAGCAGGTCGAGTCAATCTCCTTTTGTTGTTTGTCCTGCAACGTTTCACCTCCTGTGGTGCGTGAAGGAGTTAATCCGGTTTCATCACAGGATTGCCCCCCGAGTCCATTGACATATTTCGGCTGTGGTGTGCCGAAATTTTGCAGTGGCGAATGGGAGGCATTATTGGTTGCAATAACCCGAGTCGGCACCTGTACTCCTGTAGAATTTCTATATAACAGGTCATAAGCAATGAGTTTAGCCGATTCACAGAAATCATATAGCGCCGAGTCATCAACTCCAAGAGGCGGTGTATAACTCGGCTGAGAGTAACCGGCCACATAGCTCGTAGAACCATAGCCGATTCCCTCATCCATCGGCCTGCTTAAGGATGATCCCGCATACTGCGAATTGGCAGCTGATGAATAGAACTATGAGACCTCTTCTAGCCTATGAAGTGTCCCATGTTGATCAATCGAGTACTCAATGTTATTCATCGGCCTATAATCTGGGGCAGCCGATGCATGAGAACTCGGATCTGTTTGTCCTGTGTAGAATCGGTGATCCTTTATCGGCCTCTGCTCATAGTTATATGGAAGACAACTAGAACCAGCCGATATAGGATTTCCATCCACACCGACATAAGGGCAATTTGCGTCTACATAATTTGATTGGTGATACATGTTACCTCTGTAGATTGCTGCCTCTTGATGCGCTCCTAATTGCAAGAACGGGCTGTGGATTGTTTGACGCTTCGTCCCCAGCGGAGTCGCCAAAAAGTGTGTTGCGCTTTAAACGGGGCCCCACACTCGCAAATCGAGAGTCGCCAAGGCGTTTGATCAACCACACCTAAGATCCGGGTACCATGACACCGAGGGTGATACACCGCAGCTCACGTCGAAGGAGATCCGTCCGGAAGCGCGGTACGCAGGACATCCGGCGGACGCTTTTTAGACCAGACGCCCCGCTTGCCCGGGAGGGACCCCGTCAGGGCTCGCGGCGACGATTGGTTGCTCTAGGTCGGCCTGACCGCCCCTAGAGCCTCGTGGCTTCGCAGATCGCCGGCATGGCTAGCTAACTACGGAGGAACGAGAAGCATAGGTACAAGGGTAAAGGTAGACGAAAAGATAGGTAGATTGATTTGTCGATTGGGTGTTGTTCTTTTCAATCGGCCGTGCACCTTTATATAGGTGGCCTGGTCTTTGGCGTACAAGCAAAGGACTCATCTAGTCTTTCCTTACAAGAAAAGTACATTAATCCACGTCCTAAACCCTAGTCCTAGTCCAAGTCGAACTCCTGTCCAGATTCGCAGCTCCTCCTGTCCTGCTTCTTGCCGTGGACGCCAAAGTCACATATTAACTCGGATGGATATGGCACAAAGACCAAAATTGTACGTCTCGACGAGGCGAACAACTCTCGCGATGATCACTTTTCCATCCGAAGCCATCTTGATAGCTATCCGGGTCCATCTTGATCTGCTGGTCAAAATCTGGCAGGTGACAGGTTAAGTCGGCCGTTCTCTGTCATGGCTCTGCAGGCTGCACCTTAATCCGGATCGCGATGACTCCAAAAGCATAGTTGTAGACCTAGACGACGCGCACAACTTCCGTGTTAAGCACTCCTCCATATGAGGTATCCTTCATGGCGCCATAGTACGAGTTAAGGTCCTTCTCGGCATGTCGCCTTTCCTCGGTGGTGTTTTGCCGGGTTGCCAAGCTTTCCCGGGTCCTTGAGCTATCTAAATCGGCTACAAGCCTGATTATAGCACGACCCGGATCCATGACGGAACACCTTCTCTTCAAGATATGATGACATGCCGGGTTGTTCCTCTGGGATGATAATGGCGCCTTTGTGGCAATATGCAGGTTGTGAACTCGGCACCGCCGACTCAATGACAAGCCGGCATGTGACCCGCCTAGGACACGATGCAGCCCTCAGGACAAACCCGACTCCTTCGATAATGCCAGCTCCTGGACGATGTCGACTCCTAGGAAAATGCCGGCTCCTTAATACTGGCCGACTCCTTGGACAAAGCCAGCTTATGGACGACGGCCGACCCCTGGGATAACCCGCCCCTGGGAGACTGCCGGTATAACGGCCGACTCCATGGAAAAATGCCGGCTTTGGGTGATGACGGCTTCTCGGATGATGGTCGGCCTCTAGATGGTGGCCGACTCCTGGTCAATGACTAACTCCTGGGAGAATGCCAACTTCTTGATAATGGCCGGCTCCTTGAACAACGTTGGCTCAGTGCCAGCTCCTGGATGACCAAACGCCGGGTCCTAGGACATGGTGGCCTGCTGCCTAGTGGCTTGCCGATATAGCTCCTTCTCCTTTGTCCGTGTCCTGGGATCCTCCTGAGTGCGTCTCGCCTAAACCAAGGACATCCAGGGCCATGCCGGCCAAGTGCCAAAAATGGGTGCGAACACATGCCCCCCTGTTTTCTGGTAGAGCTTGCGTGCCAGAAAATAATTTGCCTAGGGTCTTGGTATTAGCACGATGTCAACACTCCATCGGCCTTGTATGCTAAGGACGATAATCCTTTTATCGGCCATATGCTTAGACTAGCTGCCACCTGGGTAGAGCCACTTCAGAATTTCGTCGTTGATAGCACAAGCTCCATCATGTATGCATCCCGTGGTGTAGCTTGCCTAATTGTCTAATTAGGACCCTGCAGATAAGAAAAATTAATTCCTTCTGGCTGGTTACCCAGCTTGCACTAAATCCTTGTTAGTAGCCGACTCAATAATTAAGCCGGCCTTGCTGGTATTGGCGAAATTAAGCATCGGCTTCGAGGATGAAACCATAAGCCAGATGTTGAATTTGCCAACACAATGTATCCCTGGGGCGATATGGAAATATCGGCCATACGTCCTCATCTCAAAGGACTAGGGGAATCCGTCCACCAAAGCATGAATAACCGAAATAACTCAGATATTTCGGCTGGGGATAAATGTCTGGATGCTGGCTTTGATGGTATGGTTGAAGAACATGGATGACGTGCCGTCTGAGGTCTCCTTGGATGAGATGAAAGTTGCCGACTTCGTCTGCCGGCTCCATGTTTGCCCTTCTCCACTCCTGCCGGCTTCTCAACAGGAGTCGGCACGCCAATCCCTGCTTGCGGACTTTGCTTGGGAACCCACGCCATGTTCCTCTTCTTCAGCTCATCGGCCCTAAGCCGCTCCAGCTATCCTTTTTGCCAATGTGATAAGCCGATTAAGCATTTCGGCTGTTGACGGGGATATACCCTTCGGGTCCCCTATCATTGGTGTACCTGGTGCGATCCAATCTACGGCCCACCTGGCAGGTCCAAAGAAGCACATGAAGCACGACTTGGAGTACAATACAAGAAAACATGTAAACCCTACCTGGCTCCCTTGATAAAGCCAGGCAGGGGATCCCCCACGGGGAGGGAGACAACAGATACACAACACCCGCCGCCGGCGGCACCATTGTAACACCACCATGATCATCTATACAGATCAGACAAGCAGGATGTAGGTCTTTACCTCACCATGAGGGGCCGAACCTGGGTAAATCCTTGCTTGTCAGCCGACGGAACTACCAGCGCGCCATCTCTCTCCCCCTCAATCAACCCGGGGTACTCGACCTAGGGATTTGCCGGGCCCTAACCTCGACAATTGACGCCGTCTGTGGGAAGAACGCGCGCTGGATTCAACGTTTCAGCGGCTCTAATCTTCATCAACAACAACACCCCTCGCGCACAGACTACAGGGCAGCAGCAACACCTGTGTTGCGGACATCACCGACGGCGACTCGGAAATCATATCGACGATCCCTTCGGTGGAAAGATTCGAAATTGAGTTTTCTACAAGCTGTTAAAATTTCAGCGCGTTCCAACGGCTGGATCTTCCTGGCCGACCCTCACACTGAACCTGTGTCAGAACCCTGACGAAACTTCGTGCGGCTTCGGGAAAATAATTATCTAGGTTGACTCGGATATCACTTTGAAGATCCCTCCGGTGAAAACATGCGGAATACAATCCCGTACCACTGCAAAAAAATTGGAGACTATTCCAACGGTTAGATCTCCGTCGGCGCCCCGAGGACTGCAACGGATTTCGGATCTAGACAAATCCGCGAGTGCAGGTCGCGAATTCGACTTCCGAGCAATTCGACTTCCTGCCAAAACAAAGAGTTTGGCCCCAACTACAATATGGATAGCAAGCGATCAACGGAGGCTGGCGGCCTCGCCTTCGTCGACTTCGCCTCCATCGGCTCCGCCTCCGACACTCGGGAGCTGACGGCCTCGCCTTCGTCAACTTCGCCTCCATCGGCTCCGTCTCCGACACTCGGGGGCTGGCGGCCTCGCCTTCGTCGACTTCACCTCCATCGGCTCCGTCTCCGACACTCGGGGGCTGGCGGCCTCACCTTCATCGGCCCGTCTCCGGTCCCCCGCGTTGACTACTTCCGCCGCGTCGACTCCGGTCCGCTGCGTCGACTACTTCCGCCGCGTCGACTCCGGTCCGCTGCGTCGACTACTTCCGCCGCGTCGACTCCGGTCCGCTGCGTCGATTACTTCCGCCGCGTCGACTCCGGTCCGCTGCGTTGACTACTTCCGCCGCGTCAACTCCGGTCCGCTGCGTCGACTACTTCCGCCGCGTCAACTCCGGTCCGCCGCGTCGACTACTTCCGCCGCGTCGACTCCGGTCCGCTGCGTCGACTACTTCCGCCGCGTCGACTCCGGTCAGCCGCGTTGACTACCTCCGCCGCGTCGACTCCGGTCCGCTGCGTCGACTACCTCCACGCGTTGACTCCGGTCCGCCGCGACAACAAAATCGCCTTGGCCGCACCCGATGCTCTCCCGGGTGCTGTGCCACACAGGCCGCAGCATACTCGCCTTGGCCGCATCCGATGCTATCGCGGGTGTTGCGCCGCACAGGCCACAAACAAATTCGCCTAGGCCGCCACTCGAACCACTCGGGGGCTCGCACCATACAGGTCAAAGTCCAGCCTTGGCCGCCACTCGAATCACTCGGGGGCTGCGCCACACAGGCATAACCCGAAAATCCTAGGCCGCCACTCGAACCACTCGGGGGCTCGCGCCATACAGGTCAAATTCCAGCCTTGGCCGCCACTCGAATCACTCGGGGGCTGCGCCGCACAGGCCTAACCCGAAAATCCTAGGCCGCCACTCGAACCACTCGGGGGCTCGCGCCATACAGGTCTAAGTCCAGCCTTGGCCGCCACTCGAATCACTCGGGGGGCTGCGCCGCACAGGCATAACTCGAAAATCCTAGGCCGCCACTCGAATCCACTCGGGGGCTGCGCCATACAGGTCCAACAACACAGTAGGCCGTTCGGCTGAGCAAATACTCGATATGTCTGTCGAGTCCACCAAGTAGGCCGTCAGGCTGAATGAGCACTCGAATCTCATTCGAGTTTCACAAGTAGGCCGCCAGGCTGAGCGAACACTCGAAACTCATTCGAGTTCCACAAGTAAGCCATCAGGCTGAAAACTGCAATATACAGTAAGCCGTCAGGCTGAGCAAGCACTCGAAAAGTGCAAATACACAGTAAGCCACCAGGCTGAATAAAAATACACAGTAAGCCACCAGGCTGAATAAAAATACACAGTAAGCCACCAGGCTGAATAAAAATACACGGTAAGCCAACAGGCTGATGGAGCACCCGGATAATTCATTCGAGTGCAACAAAAATACAGTAAGCTTCAAGAGCTGAATAGACTCGACAAGTCCATTCGAGTGGAAAAGAAATTCAGTAAGCTCCATGAGCTGAGTAAAACTCAAAGCAGTAAGCCAAACCGGCTGAGTACAAAGTAAGTCATGCAAAGTCAGTTGCGACTCCGTTAGATTGAGTCTCTTCTTTACTCCCATCGGGAGCGGGCTTTTCGACTGAAGAAAAATTGAGTTTAACCTCAATTGCAAGCAATTCAGCTTAATCTCGGGGGCTACTCCCATCGGGAGCGCTGTCGCGCCCCCGATAGCATGAGATCAATATTCAGTCGAAGCGTTACTGACTAAACCATCCTCTGTAAGCCCTCAACGGCCGGAGTCGAATCATTTTTACTTGTCTCTTTCAGGAACAAGATGGCGCACCCGTCGGAACAGTGATACCCGCATCTGCTTCGACTACATCGATTGCGTCTCCATCGACTGTGTCTCCATTGACCGCGTCTCCGTCGACTAAGACGATCGCACCTTCTTCGACTATGCCTGCTCGACATGCTGCTCTTAGTCTCTACCCGATTCTTCGAATCGACCAGACACTCGGGGGCTACTGACGGGGATATACCCTTCGGGTCCCCTATCATTGGTGTACCTGGTGCGATCCAATCTACGGCCCACCTGGCAGGCCCAAAGAAGCCCATGAAGCACGACTTGGAGTACAATACAAGAAAACATGTAAACCCTACCTGGCTCCCTTGATAAAGCCAGGCAGGGGATCCCCCACGGGGAGGGAGACAACAGATACACAACACCCGCCGCCGGCGGCACCATTGTAACACCACCATGATCATCTATACAGATCAGACAAGCAGGATGTAGGTCTTTACCTCACCATGAGGGGCCGAACCTGGGTAAATCCTTGCTTGTCAGCCGACGGAACTACCAGCGCGCCATCTCTCTCCCCCTCAATCAACCCGGGGTACTCGACCCAGGGATTTGCCGAGCCCTAACCTCGACAGCTGTGACTTTGACTTATGCATTGGCAGCATCTCCTTGGGCCTGGGCACCCCCTGCTTGGCTTGTCCAGACTCGACAATTGGGTCCTTGGAATCAACTCGCCTCACTTCCTTGCCCTTAATAGCCAACGTCAACTCGGCTGGCTTTTTGATACTTGGAGTCGAATCTGAATCAACGCACTTGCGGCCATCCTTCTTCACTCGGTAGACTTGCTTCACCACTTCCTTCTTCCTCCACGAGCTCCGGGCCGACTCGTCATTGAGTCGGTCTTTATCATGTGTTTGTCGACTTGTCCCTCTTGGAGCTGCATAAAGTTGGCGAGGTGATTTAATACAAGATGGATGGTGTGCCTGTGGGTCATACCTATCCCTTGATGGATATGAATAGAAGCCGGTTTGGGAAGGTATGGATGACTTCGGCATTGGCGGCCCGAAAGGAGTATGTGGAGTCAGCACGTCGAGCTTCTTTCGCCAATCTCGATCTTCCGACTTGCGCCCTGGGGGTGACCTCGATACCTTTGCGTCAGCTGGCCGATGAGCACTTTTCGCCTCGCTTATCTTTTGATATTTATCCAATAATTGAGCGAAGGTGACTTTAGATTTCCTCCTCTTGTGCCCATCGCTGCCTTTGTCCTCTTTGGCTTTGCTGGCATCGGTCTCTAGATTTTGTGGTTGCCCCCCAGTGTTAGGTGTCTTCGCTGCAGCTTTGATGGAACGTCCGCCTTCAAGATTTCCGACTCGATTGCCGACTTGAATAACTTCTTTGATTGACGACTCGATCTCATCAGCTTCATCGTGTACCTGTCCGTCTTCAGACGAGTCGGCTTGAGGCAGCCGATTCAACTCTTGATTGCCGTCAAGTCCAGTTTGTGTTAACTGGTCATTAGCTTGTGCCGCACCAAATTCCAATCGTCCTTGAATGTCCGATTGTGCTTTTTGATGATGCACATTGCAGTTTTGAATATTCTGCTCGCACAAATCCTGGATTCGTCCTTCTCCTGACGACTCGGTATAGTGATCATCTATGATAATTGGATTAGCTGGTGATGTACCGACAATGTGACCATCTACACCCGGACTGAAGGCACACTGTTTGTCTTGTAGCCGATAATCTGACACCGGCTCTGGATTTGAACAACCGAGCGGTGCCGGCTCAATGTCACCCGACTCGGCTTTGCATCGTATCTTGTCCTCCTTTTTCGATATTCTCGAATCGGCTATTTGGAGGAGCTGGAAACCTGGCCTTATGTTTCTGCAATCAAAATAATTACAGAATATGCGTCTCATCTGAGACCAAATGTTAGCCAGGCACGTAACAAGCAAAGTTGTCCATATGAATATAAATTTTGGCCGGCATGACGGGAACAACTTTGGTTGCGATAAATTGTCACTATTAGCCTCCATGTCTAGCATGATATGTGAACCGGCGTAATTAGTGACGAGATTATTCCTAACAAACAAATTACTCATCTCGATCGGTCTTTTAAAATCAACTAGAATCAAACTAGTAGACGTATCGATAATATAATTCTGACCTGATCGAAAAATAAGTAAACTGTCCGCTAGGCGTACCTCTTCGAAGATGCTAGGAGAACTCGGTAGTGGCACAAAAGGAACAATGCTTTGCCCCGTCTCTGGATAGCTCTCCAACGCTTCGACTTCCTCTTCTGGATCCCGTGCCGTGTCTCCTGTATGCTCTTCATTAACCGAACATTGTCCGGCTTCATCATCTTTGACACGGAACTCGCAGGGTAGCAGGTATGGTTCCTTACATCCAGAAGAGTCGAACACGACCGAGTCACATTGCTCATCGTGCTCCGGTTCAACGAATTCTCCCTGTGTCGGCTTGATAGACCCGACATGTCCATCCGACTCGGCTTTACCCGAACTGCTGGATTCGGCTTCCGCTAAGTCGCCTGTGTCTGTTGGGTTGATATCGCGCCATTGATTGGACCCGGCATGTGTACGATCAAACCCGACTTCTGCCGACTCGATCACGCTAGCCGAATCAACCTTCTCCTGGTCGGCTAGCAGAGATTCGTCTTCTTGCTTTGGTGACACAGATGATTTGACATGATGGTTGCATGGGGAATCAGACCTGGCAATATCTTCTTCGAGCTTTGCATAAAACGCCTGCAAGTCTTCCTCCTCACGCTTTTTCTTGAGTGCTTCAAAGTCCTCTCCGCGTCTCCTTTTGAAGACTTCAAAGCCTTGACGTTGTTCGTCGGATAATTGTTCCCAAGTTGGCGTAGTGAAGTCACCGGTGCTAGCTGGACTCGACGAAGGACTCGCCATTAGCCGACTTTTTTGAGTCGGCATTGACCAAGCAGGTCGAGTCAATCTCCTTTTGTTGTTTGTCCTGCAACGTTTCACCTCCTGTGGTGCGTGAAGGAGTTAATCCGGTTTCATCACAGGATTGCCCCCCCGAGTCCATTGACATATTTCGGTTGTGGTGTGCCGAAATTTTGCAGTGGCGAATGGGAGGCATTATTGGTTGCAATAACCCGAGTCGGCACCTGTACTCCTGTAGAATTTCTATATAACAGGTCATAAGCAATGAGTTTAGCCGATTCACAGAAATCATATAGCGCCGAGTCATCAACTCCAAGAGGCGGTGTATAACTCGGCTGAGAGTAACCGGCCACATAGCTCGTAGAACCATAGCCGATTCCCTCATCCATCGGCCTGCTTAAGGATGATCCCACATACTGCGAATTGGCAGCCGATGAATAGAACTGTGAGACCTCTTCTAGCCTATGAAGTGTCCCATGTTGATCAATCGAGTACTCAATGTTATTCATCGGCCTATAATCTGGGGCAGCCGATGCATGAGAACTCGGATCTGTTTGTCCTGTGTAGAATCGGTGATCCTCTATCGGCCTCTGCTCATAGTTATATGGAAGATAACTAGAACCAGCCGATATAGGATGTCCATCCACACCGACATAAGGGCAATTTGGGTCTACATAATTTGATTGGTGATACATGTTACCTCTGTAGATTGCTGCCTCTTGATGCGCTCCTAATTGCAAGAACGGGTTGTGGATTGTTTGACGCTTCGTCCCCAGCGGAGTCGCCAAAAAGTGTGTTGCGCTTTAAACGGGGCCCCACACTCGCAAATCGAGAGTCGCCAAGGTGTTTGATCAACCACACCTAAGATCCGGGTACCTTGACGCCGAGGGTGATACACCGCAGCTCACATCGAAGGAGATCCGTCCGGAAGCGCGGTACGCAGGACATCCGGCGGACGCTTTTTAGACCAGACGCCCCGCTTGCCCGGGAGGGACCCCGTCAGGGCTCGCGGCGACGATTGGTTGCTCTAGGTCGGCCTGACCGCCCCTAGAGCCTCGTGGCTTCGCAGATCGCCGGCATGGCTAGCTAACTACGGAGGAACGAGAAGCATAGGTACAAGGGTAAAGGTAGACGAAAAGATAGGTAGATTGATTTGTCGATTGGGTGTTGTTCTTTTTTAATCGGCCGTGCACCTTTATATAGGTGGCCTGGTCTTTGGTGTACAAGCAAAGGACTCATCTAGTCTTTCCTTACAAGAAAAGTACATTAATCCACGTCCTAAACCCTAGTCCTAGTCCAAGTCGAACTCCTGTCCAGATTCGCAGCTCCTCCTGTCTGCTTCTTGCCGTGGACGCCAAAGTCACATATTAACTCAGATGGATATGGCACAAAGACCAAAATTGTACGTCTCGACGAGGCGAACAACTCTCGCGATGATCACTTTTCCATCCGAAGCCATCTTGATAGCTATCCGGGTCCATCTTGATCTGCTGGTCAAAATCTGGCAGGTGACAGGTTAAGTCGGCCGTTCTCTGTCATGGCTCTGCAGGCTGCACCTTAACCCGGATCGCGATGACTCCAAAAGCATAGTTGTAGATCTAGACGACGCGCACAACTTCCGTGTTAAGCACTCCTCCATATGAGGTATCCTTCATGGCGCCATAGTACGAGTTAAGGTCCTTCTCGGCATGTCGCCTCTCCTCGGTGGTGTTTTGCCGGGTTGCCAAGCTTTCCCGAGTCCTTGAGCTATCTAAATCGGCTACAAGCCTGATTATAGCACGACCCGGCTCCATGACGGAACACCTTCTCTTCAAGATATGATGACATGCCGGCTTGTTCCTCTGGGATGATAATGGCGCCTTTGTGGCAATATGCAGGTTGTGAACTCGGCACCGCCGACTCAATGACAAGCCGGCATGTGACCCGCCTAGGACACGATGCAGCCCTCAGGACAAACCCGACTCCTTCGATAATGCCAGCTCCTGGACGATGTCGACTCCTAGGAAAATGCCGGCTCCTTAATACTGGCCGACTCCTTGGACAAAGCCAGCTTATGGACGACGGCCGACCCCTGGGATAACCCGCCCCTGGGAGACTGCCGGTATAACGGCCGACTCCATGGAAAAATGCCGGCTTTGGGTGATGACGGCTTCTCGGATGATGGTCGGTCTCTAGATGGTGGCCGACTCCTGGGCAATGACTAACTCCTGGGAGAATGCCAACTTCTTGATAATGGCCGGCTCCTTGAACAACGTTGGCTCAGTGCCAGCTCCTGGATGACCAAACGCCGGGTCCTAGGACATGGTGGCCTGCTGCCTGGTGGCTTGCCGATATGGCTCCTTCTCCTTCATCCGTATCTTGGGACCCTCCTGAGTGCGTCTCGCCTAAACAAGGACATCCAGGGCCAATGCCGACCAAGTGCCAAAAATGGGCGCGAACACCATCAGATCAGACTTAAGAAGGAGGATGAGCTGAAGACATCTTTCATTACACCCTTTGGAGCATTTTGTTACATGACAATGCCCTTTGGGCTCAAGAATGCAGGAGCCACATATCAGAGGTGCATCCAAAATTGTTTCAAAGAGCAGATTGGGAGCTAGGAACATTCACGCATATGTGGACGATGTGGTTATCAAATCTCAGAAAGCCGACTCCCTGATAGCAGACTTGACATAAACTTTCAATAATTTGCGCAAGTACAAGATGAAACTCAATCCTTCCAAATGTGTTTTTGGAGTCCCTGCAGGCAAACTCCTAGGTTTCATTGTTTCAGAGATAGGCATTGAAGCAAATCCAGAGAAAATCAAGGCTATTCACAACTTGCAGAAGCTGACTTGTCTGAAGGACGTTCAGAGACTCACTGGATGTGTAGCAGCTTTAAGCAGATTTATTTCAAGACTCGGAGAGAAGGCGGGTCCTCTCTACTGACTCCTGAAGAAGTCAGATAAGTTCCTATGGATGAAGAAGCCGACCGTGCTTTTGAGGAGTTGAATAAAACTTTGTCAACAGCTCCAGTGCTTGCAGCTCCTACAGATAAGGAGCCCATGCTGTTATATGTGGCTGCCAACGAGAGAGTTGTCAGTGCAGTAGTAGTTGTGGAACGTGCAGAGGAGGGAAAAGATTATCCAGTGCAGAGACCTGTCTACTACATCAGCGAAGTCCTCACAGATTCAAAGCAAAGGTACCCACAATGGCAGAAGTTAGTTTATGGAGTTTTTCTCGCAAGTAGAAAGCTTAAGCATTATTTCCAAGAGCATCCAATTAAAGTGGTGAGTTCAGCACCATTAGCTGACATCATACGCAACAGAGAGGCAACAGGGCGAGTTGCCAAGTGGGCAATTGAGTTGGGTCCTTATCATATCACATATGAGCCCAGGACAGCGATTAAATCTCAAGCTTTGGTCGACTTCGTCAATGACTGGACAGATTTCACATCCTCACCAAATACACCCTGCACCAAGTATTGGACAATGCACTTTGACGGGTCCAGACAGCTAGAGGGCTCAGGAGCCGGCGTGGTGCTGACATCGCCCAAGGGAGATAAATTGGCATATGTCCTCCAGTTGCACTTTAATTGTACAAACAACATGGCAGAGTATGAAGCCTTGTTGCATGGTCTACGTTTGGCCAAAGAGATGAACATCAAGCGTATCAGGTGTTTTGGAGACTCGGATCTTGTAGCCCAGCAAGTATCTGGAACTTGGGACTCGAAGGATGCAAACATGGCGGCTTACAGAAGAGCAGTTGAACAGATAGCCGGGTTCTTTTCTGGTTATCAAGTGGAGCATATTGACAGGCGCAAGAACGAGGCCGCCGATGCGTTATCACGACTCGGCTCTCGTCGAGAGAAAGTACCCCCAAATGTGTTTGTGGATGAACTCCACCATCCTTCAGTCAAGTTGCCATCAGAAGAGGAGTTAGCCTTCCCAGACCCAGAGTCGGCATTGGTGGCAGCAGTACGAGCAATCCCAGCGTGGACAGAGCCCTACCTTGCATACCTCCTACGAGGTGAACTCCCAAAGGATGAAGTCAAACAGAGACAACTCATCAGACGGTGCAAGTCCTACACAGTCATTGATGGCGAGTTGTACAGAAGGAGTGTCACTGGAGTCTACCAGAGATGTGTGTCTCCAGAGGAAGGAAGGCAAATCCTGCAAGAAATTCATGCTGGTGATTGTGGTCATCATGCATCCACTAGATCCTTGGTGTCAAAAGCTTTTAGGCACGGGTTCTTTTGGTTGACAGCACATTTGGATGCAGAAAAGATAGTACGAGTCTGTGATGGATGCCAAAGGTACGCAAGGCAGGACCACGTACCAGCACAAGAGCTCAGAACTATTCCTATCACTTGGCCATTTGCAGTTTGGGGACTTGATATGGTGGGCCCTTTCTCAAAGTCGCCCTGCCAAAAGACTCATCTGCTTGTGGCAGTGGACAAGTTTACCAAGTGGGTAGAAGTCAAACCCGTCAGCAGAGTCGACGGGGCATCAGCAGTGCGATTCTTCAAAAAGATAGCAACACGCTTTGGGTATCCTCACAGCATCATTACAGACAATGGGACCAACTTATCAGTTGGAGAGATGGCCAAGTTCTATGGTGAGAACAACATCAGACTCGACCTAGCCTCAGTAGCACATCCACAGTCCAATGGACAAGCCGAGCGGGCAAACCAGGAGTTGTTAAAGGGAATTAAACCTCGGCTACGAGTTCCCTTGTTGAGAGCCGCTGGGAGTTGGGTTGAGGAGTTACCAGCAGTGCTTTGGAGTATCAGGACGACTCCTAACAGATCCACTGGATTCACACCTTTCTTCATGGTGTATGGAGCAGAAGCCGTCTTGCCTAGCGACTTGTTGCATGACTCGCCAAGAGTCGCCAATTATGTCGAGGCAAAGAATGAGCTCGCTCGTCAGGACTCGGTAGATGCACTCGAAGAAGCAAGGGAGTTAGCCCTTGAGAGATCAGCAGTCTATCAGCAGGACTTGCGGCGATATCACGCACGCAGAATCAAGACCCGGACTTTCCAGGAGGGTGACTTAGTGCTTCGCCTAGTCCAGAATAAGGAAGGGATGCACAAGTTATCCCCACCATGGGAAGGACCGTTCGTCATAAGCAAGAATTTGAACAATGGGTCGTACTATCTAATGGATGTACGAGAGCCGGCAAGTGTAAGCAAAGGAGCCGACACAACTCACACTCTAGACCCATATGCAGAGGCAAAGAGGCCGTGTAATAGTTTTATGAGTCGAACGGCAAAGAGCCCAGTGAGCCATGCCTAAATGTAATCAAATTTTCATGATCAAAGCAAATAAAGCCGTCTTCTGTGAAAATGAGTCCTTTAGTCGAGTCACCCAGTGAGTGCGCTTTATTCATTATGTTTGATCACAAGGTTCTGGGGGGCTTGCTTGTCAGGAAAAAAGACAAGCTTAGACCTTTGGACCTGGCACAGTAGCCAAACTTTTCCTAATTTTCTCGCTGGTAAGTCAGATGCATCCTGCGCAATATGAATAATCTACAGGCATGACTTGTCTCTAGCTCTTATGAATCCTAAAGGACATAAGAGATTAGGAGCCTGTCAGCACAAACTGTAAGAGAAGTCATGCAGGGCCTACTTATTCATCAGTGAAAAATTAGACGGGTTATAAGAACCAAGCAATGACTTGTATACATAAGACATAGCAATGTCACAGAGAGATAAAACAAGTCATTACAAAGCCGATTGGCACAAATTCAAAATAGTTACAAAGCTAAAAGTTTAAGCACCAGTAGTGCACCATTACAATTCAGAGTCATCTAGCGAGTTGTCCTTCGCAGGAGTCGATTTCTTGGCTGGAGCTGAGGAGTCCTTAGCTGGAGATTTCTCCTTAGCTTGAGCAGTAGATGCGCGAGTCGGCTTCACCGGAGTCTTTGTGGCAACCTTCTTCGTTTGAAAGCCGGTACCTCTCGGACTCCTCATATGCTTAGTCAACTCCTCCTGAGGCTGGGAGCCCCCAGTCATGACTCTTGAAGGAGTGGGCGCGACAGGAGTCTTCAAAGTAGGCTCTGCACCGGCTGGGTCGCCAGTAACAGGAGCCGCCGGAGTAGATGAGCTCGGCGCAGCAGAAGGGGCACCAGCTATGTCCTGTGAGGGACATCCAAAGTTTACGATCGAAGGAGTTTCTGGAGCAACCCTTTTGTTCTCCAAGTCATAATGATGAACCCATACCTCAGGGTCCATCTTATTGGCAATTTCACAAGCATAGGGCCGCACCAGTTTCTCCTCAGCTTTGAAGTCATCTTGCGTGAAGGGAGTGCCATCCTCGTGTTACTCGGTCTTCCCCATGGTAAGCAGTGCAGGCTCCAAGATAGTGGGGTAGTAGCTGTGTGCCAAGGCAAGAATCCTGATGGAGGCTCTCCTCAAAGAAGATTGCTTCCATAGGCGCATGTACCCTGGTGCCCTTGATAACTCATCTACTAGGCGCTCAGGCTCTTTGGGGCACTTGCCCTTGGCATTCAGATATTTCACTACTACACGGGCTCCCTCTTGCAACCCATGACAGTGGTCTAGCATCTCATGGAGTTGTTTGCTGGTGGGCAGTTTAAGTTTTGGGGAGTCAGCCCCTGCAAAATAAGAAGTCCACAAGCATAAGTATCTAGTTCTTCAGATCAAGTTTAGAGAAGGAGTCAGCAAAGATACCAACTTACCAAAGATATGTTGGCACATAGCTCCAATGCCTTTGCGGCAGGTATCAAAAACTGCTTTTAGGTCATTGTGAGCTTTCTGGGCAGTCTTTTTGGCAGCCTCCGACTCCTTTTTCACCTGCTCTAGCTCAGCAGCTAGGATTTGCAGATCCTTCTCCAGTTGAAGGGAATGTTGTTTTTCAGCCTGGGCAGACCTGGCACTGGCAGCTGCTTGGTCCTCTAGTTCCTTCATGTCCCTCTTCATTTTGGAGATAAGGTTCTGCAAGCACAAGTCAGAAAGCACAAGTCAGAAAGCACAAGTCAGATTTTACAAGTCAGATGTACAACTCATGAGCTCCAAGTCGTCACAAGTTAACAACTTGGCGCTTGGGGGCTACTCAGGAGTCAGAATTTTTCTCTAGATGCAAAAGAGGCAAGTCATAACTAACAAGGTAGCAGCTCCAAGTCGTCACAAGTCAACAACTTGGCGCTTGGGGGCTACTCACAGAGCAGAATTTTTTATACAAGTCAAAGATAGTTGTCTACAGCTCCAAGTTGCCGCAGGCTGACAACTCGGCGCTTGGGGGCTACTCGTGGAAAAGTTCTTTTTTGTTTCAGAATCTAAGAGTCATAGAATCAACAGCCCCGAGTCCTAGTAGAGCTAAGGACTCAGTGCTTGGGGGCTACAGTGTGAAAGTTTTTCTATATACCAGGTTGAATTCAGATTAAAGCACCTATCTTAGCTCCAAGTCACCACAGATAAGGTGCTTGGGGGCTACTGCAATAGGAGACTAGCAGAGTAAAGATAGAGATTGGAAGTCAGCAAACTTACATTATGGATTATCTGAAGGGATCTAAGGGCCAGTTGCTCCTCGTCCTTTAGTCTGGCAGATTGGTCATTAAGTTCAACAGCTTCTATATAGGCCTCGGAAAATGATTTGTCATCAGATATCCAAAGTCGGCTATAGTCAATGGAGGACTTGGCCGGCTCGTTATTCAGTTGATCTGCAGGAGTCGCCTTTTGAGAAGCCGGAGGAGCTTGAGGCGCAGTTGTAGGAGTCCCAGTCCCAGATGAGGACTGGACCACCAGTGGAGTCTCCACCCGAGTCCCTGGAATAGACTCGGGAACAGGGGGAGTTGCAGTATTTGTGGCACCTACAGAGGCAGGTGTAGAGGGAGCCGTCCTTGTGCTCGTCGTCTGAGAAGTTGACGGAGGGACAGCTCCACGGGCTGATGTCACATCAGTCATGCCTTGGAGCTTGGTCACCTTAGAGCAAGGTCGAGCTCTGAGACAAGGCAAGTTAGAAGTCAGTAACAAGAATCATGAAAAGGAAGCAAAGAAGACGCATGAGTACAAGTAAAGCAGAAGTCGTACCCAACATTTGTCTCAAGATCCAAAGAGGCTTGAGAGTCAGAGGATGGCATAGACATGCCCGATTGGTAGGAGTCAGCCTTCTCAGGAGGAGAAGTTGACTTCCTCTGGTGAGAAACAGGCAGAGGATCAGGAGTCTCTGCAGGGCCGTCTGAGCGCAGCTTCCTCTTCCTGGCAGCGATAACGCTCTGCGTAGAGTCTTGAGGTTTAGCAATGGAGCTGCTTGATCCAAGGACTCGAGAGAATGGTACCTTGGGAACAGCTGTTCGAGACCCGTTTTTGGCAGGAGCCGGGGGAGACGAAGAGCAACTCTTTGCACCTAAGGACTCTGTCGTGGGGTTGTCACGGCAAGTTCTTCCTCCGGGAAGATGAGTTCTGGGGCCATTGGTGATTGAAGTACGTGGGAACGGTTAATCTCGTCAAGGAACAAGGATTTACCCAGGTTCGGCCCCTCTGATTCGAGGTAAAGACCTACTTCCTGCTTCTATGTTATTGCTCTTGATATATCTCGATTACAAGGACCCGGCTCCCACAACTTAGGAGCCGGCGACTTCTCTCTGGTCGCTAGGGTTTCTCTATTGGTCGAAGCTTATCTCTACTGGTTGGACTTCTCGTTCTAAGGTCCAGGACCCCGCTTATAAAGGCTGCCGGGTCTCTGGACTTACAATTTACACCGAGTCACACTAGAACACGGAGTCCTACTCTACGTCTTGGTCTTCCAAGTTTAGACTCCGGGTTGTACTTGGACTCCTTCCGGACGGGTCCTTTCTTCATCATGGGCCTTGGCCGGCTTGTCTCCAGCCCAGCCCATGCGACTTGATACGTGACTCGGCTTTGGCCTTCTTGGTCTTGGCGGGTCTACTTTCCGGGTCCATGGGCCTACCTGTAAAGTATCCCCCCATCAGTAGCCCCCGAATTTATCTTGGGTGCAGCTTGGCGGCTTCCTCTGACTTGCTGGTTCGACTCTCTGGGTCGACTCCTTCCACTTGAGCCAATGGCTCCAAAGTCGCCTGCTGCTAGCTCCAAGATGAATTCCTGCATAAAAACATATTACATATATAAAATGAGTCCGTCCTGTCCTTTCGCACAAGTCCACCGCTCTAGCTCTTTATAGCACTTGGCCGAGTCTGTGGCTATTCCTGTGCACCACTCTGTCAATTTTCAACTCTTTAAGTCATGGGACTCGGCCTCCTGGAGCAAGCCGACTACTCTTCCATCTCTGTAGCCTTATCTTTTAACTATCGAATCGTTATCCACGGTTTTACCGCGGGTCACCACTGTATACCTCTAGGGTTTTTACCCTCTTATAAATGTCAAAGGGTGAGAGCATAAACCTCTACTGCCCCCTCATTCCCCAAACTCTCTCGTTTCTCCGGCACTTGTTTCTTTCCCGCGCAGCGCTTCCTCTTGCACCGCACGTACACCATGGCCCCCAAGCGCCCCACCAAGGGCACCTCTAAGGCCAAGGCCCCCTCTGGAAGCAGGATCGTCGACATTGCCGCCGAGGCCGCCGCCGCCGCACCTTCCTCGAAGAGATCTATCTCCGCCGATTGGGGCGGTTCAACCATCACGGCGGAGCAGCTGAAATCACATCGCCTTGCGGGCCTTCTTCCATCAAGCGTCAAGGCACGAGCTCCTGGGGATGAATCGGTGCCTTCTCCGGCGAAGGGCGAGGTCGTCATCTTTGCGGAGCATCTTTTCCGCGGTTTCACGCCCCCCGGTAATTTGTTCTTCCGCCAGCTCCTCGAGTTCTACAAGCTGCGCATTCATGACCTCGCTCCAAACTCTGTCCTTACCCTCTCCAATTTTGTTGTTCTCTGTGAGGATTACCTCCAGATCAAACCTGACTTAGATCTATGGCTCGAGTTGTTCTACTGCAACCCCCAACCTGAAACCTCCGGGGGCCCTCTCTTACAGTGCGGCGCTGTAGCTCTCCAGCGTCGCCTAAATTCCGTCTTCCCTAAGCCAGTTTTTCCAAACCGCATCAAGGACTGGCAAAAGTCCTTCTTTTATTGCAAGGACACCTCTCCTGAGGATGAACCTAAGCTCCCCCAATTCTCTGAGAGCCGACTGGAGATGACTCCCGCTATGAAAGCCAGGTGCTCAGAGGCCGCCCGGCCCAAAGTCGAGTCCTTGATCCTTAGAATCCGGGCTCTCCTCTCTCATGACCTGGAAAACATGGATCTCGTCCGCTGCTGGACCACCTAGAAAATTCAACCGCTGAGTCCTAGGACTCGGCTCATCTGCTCGTATACCAGGTGTGTCACTGATGATCTTAGGATGACCGATAAGTTGTCTGACGGTCCTGAACTTGGTCGATTGATCAAGAAGCTGACCGGAAAGATGGTGAAGGATCAAGCCCACTTTGGGCTTCAGCCTTTCTGCTCTACCTGCCCAGCTCCTGCTGTAAGTACTTTAACTGCCTTTCCTTCTTGCTTGCTTGTATTATCTCAATCTGCTAACTCAAACTTTCTGTTTCCTCTCTGCAGCTTACCGACTCCTTCTGGAAGTCGGCCCTTGAAACTGACAAGGGCAAAGGGAGCACCTCTGCTGCTGCAGAGATTGTTGAGGAAGAAGAAGCCAGCGAGGAGTCCTCTAAAGAGGCTACTGCTGCTGGTGATGAGAATGAAGATGAGGAGTCCTCCCCTGAGGCTCCCACTGTCAATGTCGTTGAGGAGGAGTCCTCTTCTGAAGCACAGTATGCTGACAAGGAGCATACCGAAGTCGAGCCCTGCAGGAGCCCAAACCACTCCATCTGAGGAGTCATCAGATGCCAAGAGTCGCTCCCCGACTCCTCCGGTTCCAAAAAGTGGGTCCCGGGCTGCTGTGCCTAAGGTGCCCGCCTCACGAGTCCGCAAATCTAGCAGCTCTTCCAGCGAGCCCGAAGAAATTCCTGCGCAAGTCCTTGCTGCCAAGAAAAGGAAACTGCGCTCAAGTGGCCCTGCAGAGTCTCCTCCTCCTCTACCTGTATCACACCAGAGGAAGTCGATCTCTCCTTCTGAGAAAGCTGACTCCTATGTGTCAGGAATGTCAATCTTCTCTTCTGACTCTCAAGAAGCTTTGGATCTTGAGACAAATGTTGGGTATAACCTTTCTCCTTGGTTTTTACTAGCATGTCATCTATATTTATCTTTAATCAATATCTGACTTTTAATCCGTCCTGTCTCAGAGCCCGGCCCTGCGCCAAGGTCTCCAAGCTACCAGGCATGGACGATGTGACTTCTGGCCGAGGAGTTGTACCGCCGTCGAATTCTCAGACGACGAGTACAAAGACAGCTCCTACGACTCCCACATCTGCTGGTGCAACAGCTACTGGGACTCCCCCTGTTCCCGAGTCCACTCCAAAGACTCGGTTGGAGACTCCTGTGGTGATCCCATCTTCATCTGGGGGTGGAACTCCAACTACTACTGTTCAGGTGCCTCCGAGTCAAGAAAGAGTGGCTCCCACTTCTCGGCTGAACACTGAACCAGCAAAATCTTCTACTGACTATAGCCGGCTCCGGATATCCGACAACAAATCCTTCAACGAGGCCTACATTGAGGCCATAGAGCTTAATGATCAAGCCGCCAAACTAAAGGATGAGGAGCAAGTAGCCCTCAGAGCCCTTGAGATGATTCATAACGTAAGCATTCTAACTTATGCTCTTTATGCTCTATCCATTAGTCTCCTATTACAGTAGCCCCCAAGCACCTTATCTTTGGTGACTTGGAGCTAAGATAGGTGCTTCCTCCTGAACTCAAATCACTTGGTAGGCAGAACAAACTTGCATAATGTAGCCCCCAAGACCTGAGTCCTTAGCTCTACTAGGACTCGGGGCTGCTAATTTACTGTCTATCGGGTCCTTAGACCAAAAATTTCTGCACGAGTAGCCCCCAAGCGCCAAGTTGCTAACTTGTGGCGACTTGGAGCTGCAAATATGTCCACTCTACTCATACTTAACTTGATGAAAAATTCTGATCTGCCAATAGCCCCCAAGCGCCAAGTTGCTAACTTGTGGCGACTTGGAGCTTATGACTTCTCCACTAGGACTTGCATGTCTGGAAAAAATCTGACTCCTGAGTAGCCCCCAAGCGCCAAGTTGTTAACTTGTAACGTCTTGGAGCTCATGAGTTATAGAATTTGACTTGTAAAAAATCTGACTTGCACTTTTCTGACTTGTTAATTGTCGACTTATACATTGCTGACTTCTGCCTTTCATGACTTCTGCTTTTTCAGACTGTTGTCTCCAAGATGAAGAGAGACATGAAGAAATTGGAAGACGAAGCAGCTTCCAGTGCCAAATCTGCTGAATCTGAGAAACAGCATTCCCTCCAACTGGAGAAGGATTTACAAACCCTAGCTGCTGAGCTAGCTAAGGTGAAGAAAGAGTCGGCAGAAGCAAAGAAGGCTGCCCAGAAGGCACACACTGATCTGAGAGGCGTCTTGGATGTATGCCAAAAGGGGATTAAAGCGATGTGTCATCATATCTTTGGTAAGTTATTGCACTTGCCTTCTTTTAGCTTGACACAAAGAACTCAATGACTTATGACTTTTGACTTCTCTTACTTTGCAGGGGCTGACTCCCCAAAACTCAAGCTGCCAACTAGCCAACAACTCCATGCCATGCTGGACCACTGCCACGGGCTGCAGGAGGGTGCTCGCTCTGTGGTAAAATATCTTAACTCCAAGGGCAAGTATCCCAAGGAGCCTGAACGATTGGTTGATGAGTTGTCAAGAGCTCCAGGGTACATGCGCTTGTGGAAACAATCTGCCATGAGGAGATCTGCCATAAGAATACTTGCACTGGCCCACAGCTACTACCCCACTGTTCTGGAGCCAGCAATGCTCACTATGGGGAAGCCAGAGCAGCATGAAGATGGCAAACCCATCACCCAAGATGACTTTAAGGCTGAGGAGTTGCTAGTGCGGCCTTACGCCTGTGAAATCGCCAATAAGATGGACCCGGAGGTATGGGTTCATCACTATGACTTGGAGAACAAGAGGGTTAATCCAGGAGTTCCTCCAATCGTAAACTTTGGGCGTCCCTCACAGGATATGACTGGTGCCCCATCAACTGGGCCAAGCTCTTCCACTCCAGCTGCTCCTAGGACTGGCGACTCGACTGGTGCAGAGCCCACGCTGAAGACTCCTGCTGCGCCCACCCCTTCAAGAGTCGCAACTGGCGGCTCCCAAATTCAAGAGGAGTTGAGCAAACACATGAAGAACCCGAGGGGAACTGGCTATCAGATGAAGAAAGTTGCCACAAAATCTCCTGGGAAGTCGACTTCTGCATCTGCTGCATAGGCGAAAGACAACACTACAAGAAATATGTCAACTAGTGACCTTTTATCAGTGACCTTGAAAATATTAGTCATAGATCTGTGACCATTTCGAACCAATTGGTCGTAGGCCGTTTGGGAGGGTCCAAAGCTAAAAACATAACGACCATTTTGATCGGAAAGGTCACAGACTGCTTATACGAATTGGTCACGATGCAAACAACATTAATTTAATTCCCTATTTCTACCCGATCACGACCATTTTAAATGGTCATGATGTGCCACATCCCAAATTTCGCTTATGTGTCGTGTCTACTTGTCATTTTCAGTGTGCCACATCACAAATTTCACCTATCCACTTGTCATTTTTCTTACGTGTACCACCGACACACAGACAACATGCCACACAGAACTGATAGGTGGGACCCGCGTGAGAGGAAGGCTAACACGACTGACATGCAGAACCACCACGCATGACCGAGCTGACAGGAGGGACCCACGTTGAGAGGAAGGCTAAAGTTATTGACATGTAGGACCCACGCCCAGGCCACGTAGGACTACTCGGGAGGCGAACTAGAACAACATATGTTAGCAAAGTCAGTGACATGCAGGACCCATGCGGGGCCAGGTAGGACTCGGGAGGCATTGTCAGGACTGGAACAACATAAATGAGGCAGACTAAAACAAGTCAGTGACATGCAGGACCCATGCCCGGGCCACCTAGGACTCGGGAGGCGTTGAACAACATAAATTAGCAAAATAGGGCGGTTTGGGGGGTCGAACCCAGGACCATGCTCCTTGCATGCAGGACCCATGCCCTGGCCACGTAGGACTCGGGAGGCGTTGCCAGGTTTCCAGCATAAATTATGCAAAATAGGGCGATTCCGGGGGTCGAACCCAGGACCATGCTCTTTGCACACGGGACATGCTCCACCAGGCCACGAAGCAGTTCTTGTCAGTCAAGCGCTCTAAGGACTTTTGAACACATACTGTGTCGGGCCTGGGCCTCGGTGGGTAGAGGCCTTTTTTCTTTTTCTTTTAACACTTTCACTTCAATGGGGTGTTCCGCGTGGGCTCGTTCGGTGAGTGGAATGGGCCGGTCGGCCTGGTTCGGCCGCTCCGCAGGGCTGGTCCGGCTCGGGCTCAACGGTTTTTTCTTATAATTCTTTTCTGTTTTCTTTTATAACTTTTGATCTTGAACTCCGATTTCAACCAAATAAATTTTGTAAATATGTCCTCTATCATTATAGACTATAATGATATGTTTTTAGTCAACATAAAATACAAAATACCACTAATCTTATATATTGCTTTACATAGGGTTTTAAAGAATTTCAAATACAATTTTAGGATTATTCTTTTAAATTCAAATGCATGACTAAAAAATGCAGGATTTAAAACTTTCTTCGGCAACATTGTTCTCCATTACAAGATGCCCCCTTGTGTGCAATATGGGTACATTTTGAAGTTTTTCTCAAAAACTCTTCTAAAAATGAGCTACGAGGTACAAATATGTATGGCTTTCGACTGAAAGGAGCTAGGGTATGGCCTTTAACATAGGATAGTTTGTTGGAATGCAGCCATATTTTTTCACACTCGTGTATATTGGATGTAGAAAAGTGTTGAATAAGGGGTTTAGGACTTTTGTTTTATAAGAAAACCATTTTCCATTTTTAAATATCGAAACTGGCTTTTTTGTGAAGCAGCTACCAAAACGGCTCACCGAAAGAGGAACATCCAAAGGTATAGAAAATAATACACCACTTTATAAGTACATATCACCCTGGGTTCAAATATAAAAACATTCTTAGATATTTCTAACATTTTGTAGAAGTCCATGCCGATTTCGTTTGAAGTGGGTCCGATTTGAACTACGAGTGTCGCATAGTTTGGTCATGATTTTTTTGCAAAAATCACTTTTAGATCCACAATATGTACTTTCTTTAGAGATCTTTGGAGGTTTTTACTGGAACATAGTTAAGGTAGGTTTAGGGTTAGGGTATACTATCACAGTTTAGGGTTAGGGTTAGGCACAACTAATTCAAAAAAAATTAATAAAAATGGGAAACCTTCACGTGCCATCCCTTTATGTGGCCTACCACCTACCAAAAATAACAAACAAGGGTTGTCGATGTTTTTCTCAAAAACTCTTCGTAGAAATGAGCTCCGAGGTACAAAGATGTATGACTTTCGACTCGGAATGAGTTAGGGTATAGTCTTTAACATAACATAGTTTGTCAAAATGAGGCCATATTTTTGCACAATCGTGTATATTGGATGTAGAAAAGTGTTGAATAAGGGGTTTAGGGTTTTTTATATAAAAAATCCATTTTCCATGTTTTTAATGTCGAAACTGGCTTTTTTTGTGAAGCAGCTACCAAAACGGCTCAACGAAAGATGAACATCCAAAGGTATAGAAAACAATACACCACTTTATAAGTACATATCACTCTGGATTTGAATATAAAAACATTCTTAGATATTTCTAACATTTTGTAGAAGTTCCTGCCGATTTCGCTTGAAGTGGGTTCGATTTGAACTACGAGTGTCGCATAGTTTGTTCATGATTTTTTGCAAAAATCACTTTTAGATCCACAATATGTACTTTCTTTAGAGATGTTTGGCGCTTTTTGCTGGAACGGAATTACGGTTAGGTTTGGGGTTAGGGTTACGGTTTACGGTCACAGTTTAGGGTTAGGGTTAGGCACAACTACTTCAAAAAAAAAAAGGGAAACCATCACGTGGCGTCCTTTTATGTGGCCTACCACCTAGCAAAAATAACAAACAAGGGTTATCAAAGGTTTTCTCAAAAACTCTTTGCAGAAATGAGCTTCGAGGTACAAAGATGTATGGCTTTCGACTCGAATGAACTAGGGTATGGCCTTTAACATAGCATAGTTTGTCGGAATGAGACCATATTTTGCACACTCGTATATATTGGATGTAGAAAGTGTTTAATAAGGGGTTTAGGGTTGGGGTTTACGGTCATGGTTTAGAGTTAGTGTTAGGCACAACTAATTCAAAAAAATTATTTGGTCCGACACAAAAACATTTGGTTATTTTTTTATAAAATATGGAGTATAATATATTTTAAAACTTGTGTTATCAAATTTTATAACAAATATTTGGTAGGTGCTTGACAACAACGAAAAGGAGTTCACGTTTTTTCCTGTGATAACTATTCTGTCGAACTGGGCCAAAACTGGCACAGCCCAGCTCTTCTCCAGCTCTTCTCCATCCCCTCCTGGGTGTTTAGGCCCATTTGATCGAGGCTGGAGCACAGAGAGCCGTCAGATGCCGATCTGACGGCCAGGAGCGCGCACTTCTGGTATAAAACTAGCGCGTCGCAGCCCCCGCCGCCAGAAACCCTAGATGCATTCTCTCGCGACGGCTACCAGGGAGACGACCGAGAGAAGCAGCGGCGTCCTCCAGGCGCACGCCGGCACTGCGTGCGGCTCCGTCCTTCTCCTCCTCTCGTACATTGAGCGCCACCTGCACCGCCGAGTCCAGATATTCACATCTTCCCCGAACGCCTGCTCCCCGGCAACCGGAGGTCACCGGCACCTCGTCCGACCTCAAGCCGCTGGATCTGCTCATCTCCTACAAGGCCGCCCCCGGATCCCCTCTCCCCCCGACGCCACCGGCCCCAGACCCGCTCGTCCTCGATGATGGCACTGACGAGCACCGTGAGCTTCGAATCCGGTATCTTCTCTCCCTTTCTCTCTTTCCCCTTCTCTCGGTTTCCCTCTCTCAGTCGCTCTCCCTCCCTTCTTGCAGTAGCCACCGGACGCACTGGTGGAACCTGCGCCTCCTCGTTGCGATGTGTCTCTGCGGTGGTCTGGTGGTGTTATTGACCCGCCCAGATGGGTTGGCCGGCTGTGTCGTACACGGCGGCGGCGCTGCTGTGCCACTACGCCGAGCCCATCTTCCAAGCACTTCATTGGCTCCCTCCACAGTCTTCGGCACCTTTCAGGTGAAACGGAACCCCTTGTCCGTCGCTCCACCACCAAGCTGCAAGGTAAGGCCATCTGATCCCTTCCCTGCTCATCTTCTTGCATTTGTTTGCTTGGTTGTTGTTTACTAGTCAATCTGCTGGAGTGGTAGCTCCAGGTCTTGAATTGATTATACATGTGCACAGTGGCGGAGCTTCAAACAAATAGCTGGGCTGGCCAACATAAAGGGTCTAGCGATTTTTTTTTAATTGACTAAGAATTTAAAAGGAAAGTTGAGTGGAAAAATTCGTGCTATCGAATCGCTGACTAAGAATTTGGATAAAGAAATTACGGTGTATACAAAACATAGCAAGCTAGCTACCAGCAGTTTTTTTTGTAGTCTAGTAAAAACCAATGAAGCAGTCAAAGCAGCGTGTTTTTTTGTTGTTGAGAACCTTCAAAGCAGCATGCTTTTTATTGTTGAGAAAATCAAAGCAGCTTGTTATTTTTTGGGGAATTATCAAAGCAGCGTGCTGGTCGTGTCTTCGTTGCTATTTTCTTATTGGTCTTTGTTATCACTAACCAGGAGCTCTCTTCGCTTGTTGCCTGGCCTGTTTAGTCATCGGCCACCCAGGGTATGTTAGTTTTAGTGGATTGGGCCATCGATTTATATGTATAGATCCTTTTTACGTGGAAATCCTGGGCGGGCCACGTCCCGGGTCGGCCCCTATGTAGCTCCGCCGGTGCATGTGCATGCATATGTGTATCCTGATTGAGTAATGCCTGTGTGCGGTTTCCCTAGCATGAGATTTTTTTTGTTAATTGTTCTTTTTGGAGGCAGCTTACATATCTCTGGTCGTGTCCTATCAGTGTAGAACTGCTGCTATGCTAGCTATGAGCTGTTGATGTCAAACTTGCATTGCAGGATATAGTGCAGTTCAGGTCTTTGTAGTACTATTTGATTCATTGTATGTTACTAACTGTATTTATGTAGTATCATGTAGTTTATTACCCATGTAAGATTTACTATCAACAGATGAAGTGTCATTATATTGGTCTGTACTAATATAGTCTCATGTACTATTTGATCCATTGGATGTTAGTAAATGATCTGGTTATTTAACAGAATAATGCTGGAGTTCTAAGAAAATTGATGCATGTGCCCTGTTCTGAAGTGGGAACAGTGGGAACACTGATAGCTACTTCTCCTTTTGCTTGTTCTTAGCACCTTATTTTAGCATTGTTTGCTGCTAATGGTATTTTAAATCATCTCCGTCTAGGTCTTCCTCACCAACAGCTGGCAGGAGTGTGTCAACGATGATGCAGACAAGATTGTTTAGATGCATCCCCATCCATCGCTTCGACACGAAGTCAGGTATGTTTTGATATTGGCTGTCATAGGACTTGCATATGGCTATACCAAGATATGTTTTAGATTTGCTTGCATATATTCTCCCCGGCCAGAAACCATATCTTGCCACACGCTTCACATGGTGAACATGTATTCTTGATTGCACACCATGATCTATTCGGTTATGTTTGGTTAATCTTCAAGGATAAAGATGCAGTAGATTTAAATTACAGTACAGCTACATTAGTTGGCAACATAGAACAACAAGGTGTGCTCGATATCTCGTTGGGTAGTCATAGAACAGCTACATTTGTTTTGGGGTTTTTTAATGTACTATTGCTTCACACTGGAGATTGAACTGATGTGCTCCTCCTTATGGAGCCAACATGTGATAGTCTATTTGGTGTTGTATATTTATCATCTGTTTCCCATGGAGCTCTTGTATTAAAGAAGTAAAATATGAAGTCTAATGACGTGTACTGTTAGATTTGCTTTTATTTCTTTATAGATGCTGTTAGATTTGCTTTTATTTTGTTCCTAACTAGTTCGTTTTATAAATTGCAGATGCTGGCCTTCATTTGTGTTTCGTCTCAAACTCCAGGATGAAGAAGTCGAGAACCATAGAGTTATAGCTCATTTTAGCTAGTTATACCTTGTTATTTTTGTTGATATTTAATTGTGTTACTTGATGTGAACTATGTTTGATTGTAAGCCTGGTGTGAAATATGTTTGATTGTAATGTGCCAAGTTTGGTGGTTTGCTTGGTTTGAAGTAATGTTCAGTCTATGTTCTGATTTAAAAGTTGGATATTTATTTACTGGAAAATTGTAAACTGAATAAAATGACCCTGACAACTGGGACCCACCTCCTAAACACTGCAATCCACCTGACAACTGGGACCCATCTGACTACTGGAGTTTTAAATTTTGGGCCAAAAAGGCCACGGTTTAAAAATTAAAAGCCTGAAATTATAGAATAGGCCCATGTAGCTGACAAAAATGGACATGAAAAAAATATATAAATGGGCTGAGTTGTTGGGCTTGGCCCATATAAAACACCAATCTGGGCTGGGCTAATTCTGATGAATGACCTTCTAATTTGGTCACAATATTGCCACGTCGGATTGGCCACGTAGGATCTGATGTGTCAACGGCTGGCAGAGTATGACCAAAATAATTGGTCATAAATTCTATGACCCTCTAATTTGGTCATAGACGGTTATGACCATTTCACTAAAAAAGTCATGTTCGACCGTTTTAGTCGCTCGGTATGTGACCATCGATTTTTAGTCACAGAGGGGTCATGGATGAAACTTTGTGACCTTTTAGTGACCAAAATGGAGGGTCACCAGTCAGCAAATTTCTTGTAGTGTACATTGCCCCAGGTAAGCCAATGGTCTGGTTCAGTTTAGCATTTTAGGCACATTTCTGCACACACTCATATGATAATTCACTCGAAGGATCATTTTCAGGCATTCTCGAAAATAGGATCATTTTCATTTATATTAACCTGCTATATGGTTAATACTACATTGATACTTTCAATTCACCTATTCCGTTTCAGAGTATGGAAATGGCAATGAACTTTCTACACATGGGGATATATTTAGCTATGGTATCCTTGTTCTGGAACTATTCACTGCAAAAAGACCAACTGAGGACACAGTTAGGGAAGGGCTTAGCCTCATGGGTTCGTCGAGATGGCACTGCCACACAGAACATCTGAGATAATCGATCAAAGTTTGTTCCTAACTGAGCGCAGTGGAGAAAACAAATCCAAGAAGGTAGAGATAGATATAGAGTGTGTCACTTCTTCTCTCGCAGTTGGCATCCAATGTTCAAAGCAGCAAGTGTCAGAGCGGATGCAAATAGCTGGTGCCTTGAGGGAAATGCACAGGATAAGAGACAAAATGAGCCAAACATGACAGGAGGAAACAAGAATGCATCTTCAGAAAAAATTAGTTGAGTAAAGTGCTTGAAGACACTCCAAACTTAGCAACAGCCATATATGTCTCTGTTTATGATAATGGTGCAAAGATTGAGCACGTCCCTACGAAAAGGTTTTGGTGACCCAAGACGTAAGACTGAAACCCCCTTTGCTGCCATGTTTTCCCATTTTGTATCCGTAACTGATGTGTACTACTTCTTTTATTTATGTTTATTAATCCATTTTCTGCTAATTGATGTTTCAGGATTGTGGTGGAGGACGTGTGATGGTCATGCATCAATCACTTGGAAGGCTTCAGGCATCGCAAGACAGTGTGAGGCACGTTTCCAGGCCTTCAGTTCGCATCTGATGGGTGTTAAGTCTTTGACAGTTTGTTTGCCGTGATTTTTGACATGGTGCCATTTGATCCATAGTAATGTCGGCAGTACTGTTGATTTGGTTACCGCTGATATTTATTCAGTTATGCTATGTATGTGAAGGAGTTGGATAGTGTGATGCTCTCTTGTTGATGTTGTTCTGAGCTTTGCTATAGTGTGCTGCTCTCTTGTTCATGCTGTTCTGAGCTTTGCTATCGTGATGTCTCAACATATGATCCCATAACCATCCTTTCTTGTTGTACTTGTCAGTGACCTCCCTCCACTCACTGTTGGGCTAGCTGGTGGGCCTCCATCTTGGGCCCTGGCCTGCTCGGGAGCTGGTCGAGGAGGGAAACATGAAGCATATATTCGGAGGAGAGCAGCGAGAAGGACTTGGGCTTGGACGGAACAGATTGGCCTCAGCCGGAAGGCGAGGAAAGGCTAGGGGACTAGCGTGTGTGTAGTGTTCTTCTTCCTCCTTCCACCCCATCTCCTTCCCAATGTTCATCTCAAATCCGAACTTGTAATCCGAACAAGATGAATTGAGTGGTAATAATAGTGGTCTCTTACAATTGGTATCAGAGCCAATCGATCCCTCCCAAATTTCCACAAAAGTCCACCAATTTTTTCTTCCCACCTCCCAGCTCACCCACTGCCTGCGAGCTGTTCGACAAAATGCCAACGCACCAACTCTTGTCCAGTGAAGGTCTTCTCCATGTCACGATAAGCCAAGTGAATCAGCCTGTCACTATTGAGATGCTTGGCCAGTTATTTTTTCGCTCTGGTGCTGCGGAGATTTTGTGCGCATGTGAGAGGGTGGTCGACGGGCTGTACGTTGTCGAGGCCTACGTCAAGTTCTTGTCTAGGTGGAGGGCGGCCCGAGCTCGATCTGCGTTGGACGGTTCCGCTCTCTATGAGGGGTGTTGTTTCCTCGCCGCTGCCGTCGTTCCACCGATTTACACCGACATCACGACGCCCGACGAGATGCCTCAAGCCAATTTCTGCGACAACACACCGTACTCTGCAGCTTTGATAGCGGCCGAGCGCCACGACAAGGCGCCCGCCCCCAGTGACGAGCTCGAGGTTGCTGTCGAGGAGTCGACCGCTAGCCCAGCACTGGTCACCGCCCGGCCGCACCTGCTCCGACCGCGCTGCATGAGGACGACGGACCTCACTGCCGCGACCCCATGCATGTGGTTGTGGCGACCTCAGAGGTACCCACGAGTGCTATCGGTGCGCCTCTGTCCACCACACTGCTGGATACGGACCCTGTAGTTGAGGCGCACACCACCTGCTCGATGGTATGCTAGGGAGGCCACACAAGCTTGACATCAACTCTATCGTCCCCAGCATCAGTACCTAGCGCCTTACCTACCTCTTCAAGGGTCAACAAAATCATGGGAACCTTGCCGAGGACTTCACTACCACCAATATCCGAGCTCACTGCACCTGTGGTAAGGGAAGAGGCCCTCACCACTGACACCACTAATGGTGCTGTAGGGACGCCCACCATCTGCTCAACAATCACCTGTAGTGCGCCTATTGCCATCACTTGTTTGACTGAGTGCCCAGGAGAAGATAACACCGCAACATTGGCCACGGCAGCAGCATCAGTGTCCATGACCAGCATCATTCCTGCTGCGTGTATGATGCGCGAGGGTGTTCCCTACATCAACGTGTGTACCAGCAACAGCACTGTGTCGGCAGCCTCTGCAGCAAGCACGGATCAACGGTGTTACAATGCACTAGTAGAAAACGGACTTTTCATCCAGAGCAAGATTTTGCTCTAGCCCCGGATATATTTTGAACCGGGACTAGAGGGGGGCTCTAGTCCCGGTTCATCGCCTACGAGGCCGGCAGCCTCTAGTCCCGGGTCGTAGGAGAGCTCTAGTCCCGGTTCGTTATACGAACGGGACTAAAGGGTTGGAGCAGACCGCAGGCTACCGTGGGGACCAGCGCGATACCCTTTAGAACCGGTTCGTATAACGAACCGGTTCTAAACGTTTCCCTATATCATCTCCTACCCCAAGCTCCATTATTCCTGCCCGAGAGCACACTCCATTTTTGCTCTCTTTCCTCTACCGAGCTCGAGTTAATCCCCATTTTTTCCCACCATTTGTCAAGATATTGGCGGCACCCATCTATCCAAGGGTCAGCAACTTCATCCTTTATTCCGGCGGCATTGCAAGTTTAGCTCATTTCGTTGCTAAAATTTAGCTCACATCATTTTTGTAGTGCTAGCTAGGTGTTGATGAAATGTCAACTTAGAGAGTTCATTTGTTTTATATATGAAATTTGAGCTCTAAATTAAATTATGATTTGTAGGTTTAGTGTCGTCCCGTCCCCTTCCTCACCGTCGTCGATCGCCCGCGCCGCCCTGTCGTCGGCACCACCTTGGTTAGTCTCTTGTTTTATCTTTTTTTTAAAAGAAAATTCTTACTTGTATGATTTAGATGCATAGTTATAGTTGTATAGTTTTTTTTTACTTATATGACTGTTTGTTATATGTATAGTGTCATAGTTTTGATATCCGTCCCCGTCGGCCCTCGTCCGGTCTATGATTCAGATGTGGTATATTATCTTTTATAACTATTTGTTTAATTTCGTGTTTATAACAATTATGCCGAACAACACTTGACATATATATATTCTTATCTAGGAGGTAGTTGAACCGGAAACTCCAAACCGACTCTATTGTCGAGATGCTAAATTTATTTGAAAAAGAAAACAATAATTTGAAAGCAAAATTGAAAAGAAATGAAGAAGAGAAGATGGAATTGGAGTTGTATCTTGCCGATGTCGTCCATGATCACAAGATCAAGATGGATGCAATGCGCTTGAAGATTAGAAACATTAGAAACTATGTCATTAATAGAGAGGCTTGGTATCATTATGTTGTTGGATCAATGGTTACCTTAGTTGCGATTTTGATCACATTTGTTGTTGCATTAAATGCATTACATAGTTTAATTATATGTTAATTTTGATGTATGTTTTAATTATGAGAACTATGTATTACATTTGGTCACTACTCTACTTTGGTTTTAATGTGATGAACTTGTATTGATTAATTTGGTCACTTCTCTGTTCATGATGTTGTGTATAATGATGTTTTCCCTTCTTATGCACAAAAGGTGCTCGATGAACCGGCAATGGATGTACGATGACCGACTCTCTATCGAGTACATTCAAGGCCTGCGATCTTTTCTCAATGTGGCTGAGGCAAACGCGCGGAATGGTTTTATGTGTTGTCCATGCCGTGTCTGTCGAATGAGAAGGATTACTCTTCCTCAAAAACCCATCACATCCACCTTATTAAGTCCGGTTTCATGTCCGGCTATAATTGTTGGACCAAGCACGGAGAAAGAGGGGTAATGATGGAAGACAACGAAGAAGAAGAGAACGATGACAACTATAATTCTATGTTCCCTGAATACGGTGGTAATGCAAGGGGGAGCTGAGGATGAAGAGACACCATATGAGCCCATGGTAGATGATGATCTTCGTCGGGCCATCGTTGATGCACAGAGAGAAGCAGAAAGTGCAAATGAGAAGTTGAAGTTGGAGCGCATGTTAGAGGATCACAAAAAAAAAGTTGTACCCAACTTGCGAAGATGGCAACACAAAGCTCGGTACCACACTGGAATTACTGTAATGGAAGGCAGAGACTGGTTTATCTGATAAGGGATTTGAGAAGTTACTGAAAATAATAAAGAAGAAGCTTCCAAGGATAACGAATTGCCTGACAGTACGTATGAAGCAAAGAAGGTTCTCTGCCCTCTAGGATTAGATGTGCAGAAGATACATGCATGCATTAATGACTGCATCCTCTACCGTGGTGAGGAGTACGAGAATAAGAATGAATGCCCGGTATGCGGTGCATTGCGGTATAGATCAGACGAGATGACCCTGGTGATGTTGAGGGCCAGCCCCCCAGGAAGAGGGTTCCTGCCAAGGTGATGTGGTATGCTCCTATAATACCACGGTTGAAAGGTTTGTTCAGAAACAAAGAGCATGCCAAGTTGTTACGATGGCACAAAGAAGACCGCAAGAAAGACGAGATGTTGAGACACCCCGCTGATGGGTCGCAGTGGATAAAATCGATAGAGAGTACAAGGACTTTGCAGATGATGCTAGAAAACTTAAGGTTTGGTCTAAGTACAGATAACATGAATCCTTTTGGGGAGCAGAGCTGCAGTCATAGCACCTGGCCTGTAACTCTATGTATCTATAACCTTCCTCCTTGGTTGTGCATGAAGCGGAAGTTCATTATGATGCCAGTGCTGATCAAGGCCCGAAGCAACCCGGCAACGACATTGATGTGTATCTAAAGCCACTAGTTGAAGAACTTTTACAGTTGTGGGCGAAAAAGGTGTACGTGCATGGATGAGCACAAATAGCAGGAATTTGACCTACGAGCGCTGCTCTTCGTAACCATTATGATTGGCCTGCTCTTAGTACCTTTCAGGACAGACAAACAAAGGATACAATGCATGCACGCACTGTTTAGTTGAGACTGATAGTACATATTTGGAGAAATGTAAGAAGGTTGTGTACCTGGGCCATCGTCGATCTCTTCCTCCTAAGCATTCCGTAAGAAAGAAATGCAAGCATTTCAAAGATACAGAGCATCGGAGGAAAGCCTGTCCGCCGTACTGATCATGATATATTTGGTGTGGTCAAGAATCTAGAAGTGATCTTTCGAAAGGGTCCTGGCGGTCAATCTGTTCCGAATGACGCCACCGAACACGCGGCCATGTGGAGAAGAAATCAATATTTAGGAGCTACCCTATTGGAAAGTCCTAGAGGTCCGCTCTGCAATCGACGTGATGCATGTGACGAAGAATCTTTGCGTGAACCTGCTAGGACATTTGGGCGTGTATGGAAGACAAAAGATACGCCGGAAGCACGGCAGGACCAGCAACGTATGAAAGACCCAGACGACATGCATCCAATGAAGACGGATAAAGGAGGTCTAAGTCCTGCCAGCTACACTCTTACGAAAGAAGAGAGGAAATATTTTTTGAAGTCCTGAGCAGTATGAAGGTCCCGTCTGGCTTCTCGTCAAATATAAAGGGAATAATAAATATGGCCGAGAAAAATTCCAGAACCTAAAGTCTCATGACTGCCACGTGCTTATGACCCAATTGCTTCCGGTTGCATTGCGGGGGATTCTACCGGAAAATGTTCGACTACCTATTGAAGCTATGTGCATTTCTCAATGCAATTTCTCAGAAGATAATCGATCCAGAAATTCTACCAAGGTTACAAAGGGATGTGGTTCAATGTCTCGTTAGTTTTGAGTTGGTGTTCTCACCATCCTTCTTCAATATTATGACGCATCTACTAGTACACCTAGTCGAAGAGATTGTCATTCTGGGTCCTGTATTTTTACCAATATGTTCCCTTTGAGAGGTTCATGGGAGTCTTAAAGAAATATGTTCATAACCGTGCTAGGCCAGAAGGAAGCATCTCCAAAGGCTATGGAACAGAGGAGGTCATTGAGTTTTGTGTTGACTTTTATTCCTGACATTAAGTCTATTGGTCTTCCTGAATCGCGGCATGAGGGGAGACTGAGTGGAAAAGGCACTCTAGGAAGGAAATCAATAATATGTAGGGACGGGCATTCTTTCACTCAAGCGCACTACACAGTTCTACAGAATTCCACATTGGCGGCTCCGTATATCGAGGAACACAAGAATATTGTACGCTTCAACAACCCCGGAAAGCCTGACTACTGGATTAGACATGAACACATGGAGACTTTCGGCGGTAGGTTGCAAACACATCTCAACAATAACAACACTATTGAAGATCAGTTGTACTTGTTGTCCAGGTCACCATCTTCGACTATATGGACTTTCCAAGGGTACGAGATAAATGAAATACATTTTACATGTTCGGCCAAGATAAAAAGAGCACCAACCAAAACAGTGGTGTCCTCTTTGATGCAACAAACAATAATGGGTCACAAGACACATACTACGGTTACATAGAGGAGATATGGGAACTTGACTATGGACCTACTTTTAAGGTCCCCGTGTTTCGGTGCAAATGGGTCAAGCTGACAGCAGGCGGGTTAAAGGTAGACGAGCAGTACGGAATGATAACAGTGGATCTCAACAATCTTGCGTACTTAGACAACCATTCGTCTTAGCCAATGATGTGGCTCAGGTTTTCTATGTGAAGGACATGTCTAGCAAACCGAGAAAAAAAAGCAAAAGAATACATCAGATGATGAGCCAAAGCGCCACATAGTTCTTTCAGGTAAAAAAACATCATGGGAGTGGAGGACAAGAGACATGTCAGAAGATTATGATAAGTTTCATGAAATTCCGCCGCAGTGAAGGATGACCCAAGTCTCCTGTTAATTAATGAAGATGCTCCATGGTTACGGCGCAGAAAAAACCCAAACACTAGATAGGGATGTTGGTGTGTAATAATGTATTAAACCTTTTATGTAACTTCATCGTTGGATGTATGCAGGGAATCTGAATCATTTGTATTCGGTCGATGAACTGAAGGATTTCTATATAGAGATGTCCTCTGTCTTTGCCTTCCGGACTAGCTTGACTACAGCATAAACCCTCTTAGCACTGAGAGAAGGCTAAAAGATCAGGGCACCGTAGGACTATATGAGGGGAATCCGAATGCTTTGTATACGGTCGATGCACTGGATGATTTGTAGAGGGGAACAAAACACACGGTTTCCCCATCATACAGCCCTACGGTGGCTCCTGAGAGCCTGCATATCAAATGCACCGTAGGACTGTATGATGGGGAATCTGAATGCTTTGTGTACGGTCGATGCACTGGATGATTTGTAGAGGGGAACAAAACACACGGTTTCCTCATCATACAGCCCTACGGTGGCCCCCGAAAGAAACACATTGCCGATCCAACGGGTGAGTATACCAGTTTCGAGTCAAATGACCAAGATATGAACATACCCGTTTCAAAAAGTTTTATTTAATGCATTTTTAATTGAAAATCATAAAATTGTTAATAGTTTGAATAATTATTTTGGTAAAATGGTTAACACTTTTCATGTTGAAATTTTTGTCAGATTCAAAAAATATTAGTTAATGCATTTTTTATTGAAAATGGCAAAATGGCTAATAGTTTGAATAATTATTTTGGAAAACAAAAAATGGTTTTGATTAGTTATTCAAATTCAAACACTTTTCATGTTGAAATTTTTGTCAGATTCAAAAGTATGCAGAAGTTATTCAAATTCATATTCAAACCCTTTTCAAATTCACTTTCAAACACTTGTCACAGAAAATTTTGCGCGTAAAAAAACACCTCTAGTCCCGGTTGGAGCCACCATCCGGGACTAGATGTGTTTTTGCGCGCGCACTTTTCGGCTGCCCTGAAAACACCTCTAGTCCCGGCTCGTGGCACCAGCCGGGACTAGAGGTCCTTGCTATAAATACCTAGGCCTCATCGTCCCGGCCCGAGCCACAGACTGGGACACCGAGCCACAAACCGAGCACCCGCGCGCCGCCGACGAAGACGACGCGGTCGATCAGGCTGCCCTCTACGTTGTCCGCCCGCGCCGCCCTCTCCTCCGGCCGCCCCTGCTCCACGCCTTGACCACCTCCGTCGCCTCCGTCGCGGCCGCCTCCACTCCTCCGGCCGCCCCCTGCTCCACGCCACCGCAGTCGCCTCCACGCCGCCGTCGCCGCCGCCTCCACTCCTCCGGCCGCCCTTGTTCCACGCCGCCGTCGCTGTCGCCTCCACGCCGTCGCCGTCGCCGCCGCCTCCACTCTCCTCCGGCCGCCCCTCGGTAAGTTGTTAGAAGTAATTATAGATATGATTATTATAGGAAAAAATTTGTTAGAAGTAATTGTTGTTTCTATTTGTTATCTAGGAATTGTATAATTGATTATA